>JAGFPH010005773.1:74389-90744 GCA_018207615.1 Philaenus spumarius
ATTGCCTTCTATAGCAACAAATAAAATGTTTATATTGTCATGAATATTGATTCAATTTATTTACATATAAAGTGTAATTTATAAAAAATGTATTCCAGCTTTTATTGCAAATTAAGTAAATACACATTTTAACTCCATTAGTTTTAAGAAGTGATAATATACTTGGATTTAATCTAGTTAGGTTTATATAATGTTGTAATTGGGTTTCCCATTCATTTTATTCGGTAACCTGATAAAACGAAAATTATTAGTTTATCTTATTGCATGTTTAATTTAATATTATGTTCATTTAAGATATTTTAATGATGTAAGCTAAATTTCTTCGCATTTACCGTGCAAATCGATTCATTGCTTTGACAAAATAATATTAATTTATAATGTATGTCTTACCTATGTATTTTTGAATACGTTATTAGAAGAAAGTTTATAATGTAATAACAATATAACTCAAAACTGCTCGTCTGTTTATGACGAAATCTTTACTGTTACATTAAACAAGGCCGTAAATGAACACAGAATATGTTTTTAGTTTATAGGTATTTAACGCATTTTGTTGTTAATTTGTATCGGTATTTAATTATAATTTTTATAAATAAATCGAGAACGTTTACGATGGACGCAATTACAGAATATCCCATTAAATTAACCTCTTGGGTTAAACCTTTCATATACAGTACTCACAAATAAATACTCGGGTAACCATGGTAACCGACAGGAGATGAAAATAAAACCAAGTGAGGCACTTTATCTATATTACATTCAAGTAATTGCAGTGTATTCAAATTAAATATTTGAATACTTCCTAAGCTGTTTGCTAAGAATAAATTTCCCATTTTTACGTGGTGGAGTATTTATAACAGGAAAATTCTTTCATCATACATCGTTAACATCATTCCTGTTTTCATTGTTCGCCTTTTAAAGCTACATAGGTAAAAATTTATTTTTAAGTAAAACACTTTTTATACGTTTTTTATTTAAACACTTCAGCTGACTAGGTCACAAGAGTAAAAAGAACAGAATTGACCACTTCTGCGGATGGAAAATTAACAGAAAATAATGTTTTAGAGGTTGGTATTTAATAGTTATGTTTTTTCAATTTTTAACTTAAATAAAATGTGTATATTTATTATGTATTTAAAAATTGTACGGACCTAGAAGTGTGCACTTTTTGCTTGTGTATAAATAACCATATTTAATTATATTGTGATATTTTCAGATATAATTTGAGTGCTGTTACGGGTAGAAATTAATGTCCAACTGTCAGGGTTTAAAATAACGGATTGCTAAGGTTCAGGGGTTATAAAACCAGAAACTAAACCAAAGTCATTTACTTTACTATCTTTATATTCCATACCTTGGTGGTTCATTGGTTCTTATCGAGTTCTTTTACAATTAACAAACAACTACAAGACCTAACAACATCTACTGATTCTATAATTATTATTAATTCTTTATATCCCGAGACGAAACACTCACAATAGCTATGCCACGTAATGCTATATCTCCTACAATATGCTTCTACTTCGGCAATGACCGAAACACATTAGACAGTCTGTTTGCCTACCTTCTCTACCAGTACTCCCCAAGTATATCTCAGCTGGATCCCCCGAACACTAGAGCCTTCGGATTACACCGTACTCTTCCAAAACAACAGGGCCCTCGGCCGTCTTAAAAAAACACTGGTCCTGGATCTAGGTCATTAAGACTCTTTTATAATGTACTGAGTTGACATAAATAGGTTTGTAAAGTATGCCCCTGTATTCTGTGTTCTCGCCTTGGGACTTATACATCTTAAAACTACTTTTTATTATATGTGATTATTATAAAATTCCTAATCCTATACATATAATTCCTAATTCTACACTATTAATCCTAACAGTGATTTGTTTGTTCATTATTTTCATCTGAAATTAATATTGGCTACAATATTACAACAAATAAAACGATTATACAAGACATGCAACTAGATGCAAATTTAGATTCCTTGGTTGCAAGAAAGACATATAAGTTGTCCTTAGATCAAAACATAATCTAAGGCAGTGGAGGATCCAGGGCATCATTTTGTGAGGGGAACTTTCTCTGGGGGGGGGGGGGGGGGTAGAGGGTGGTTTGAAATTATCAAACTAAAAATAACCAATTTTGGAGCATTATCATTTTAAAATGTATGTTTTTTAGAAGATTTTTTAAATCTAACTATTCAGATTTTGTATAGTTGTAGAATAATAAACCTTTTAATTATTTTAACAGAACTACAGAACTGATGTAAAGAGTAGAATACTAATAGTCAAATTTTACAACAAGTTTACAAGATATCAAAGAAACAAGCTTGAATCTAAATATTATAAATGAACAGGTGACTTTTTAGCTTAAAATAACAATGTTTGAAGTTGAATTTATATTGAGTGTACTTAGGCCTAACGCTATAGAAAAAGGTTTCCCCCTGGTTTTTCGTAACTCTCAATTACTTGGTTGCGTTCAACAAGTAGTCTACATATAGTGGTGAATATAAAATAGCGCCAATCGAACCAACCTTTTCTGAACCATGGTAGTTCTTTTCCACTACTTCAAGTACCTTAAGAGCCATGTTATACGGGCACTGTTAGCGCCGCGTTAATAATGCTGAAAACCAGGCGTTAAATTCCCAAGTTATGACGTTGAAAGCGGGTCGTAACGCGTCGTCAACGCGGGACTCTGTCAACGTGGCGTCACTCACTTTCAAGATGGACGCAATTTAGTTAGGCTTTCTACGTGTATTAGAAATAGTATAAACAATTGGGAATTATGTAGGAGGAAGGGTAGACGATGGGACATTGTCTCACTAACCTCATTCCAGCATTTAGCTTTCAATTATTTATTGCTATAATCCTTTGAATTAACGTCATAAAGAGGTGGCTGCTGTTCGATAGCGAAAATATTTTTTTCAGTGTGAAACATTTTGTCACTTTGAAGTACACAATAACCACTTTGAAATAAACAATAACAACTAGATAAAGGACAAAGTATAATATTAGTACAGACTGATACAACAAGGACTTGAGTTCAAAATAGCGGATTGGTTGCAATTCAATATTTGTGACTTTTAGATGTAATGTGATTGTAATATGTACCTAAGATATTTGCCATCAAAATGTACACCTGGCTTCCTATTTTCTTCATTTTGTTTTTAGGTTTAAGGAGGGGACGTTCCCCCAGTCCCCCCCCTTGGATTTAAGGAAGCTGAGGATAAGATTCCTTAGATCAAATTTAATTTTATGAATTTTCGCATACACCAAATACATTAGAACTACAACTTACAAGCTTGTAACCCAGAAAACGTGCACAGAAATTGTACTTTAAATTTGATTAATTATCTCAACGAAATTACCAACAGTAAGCCAGTTGCAATGCATTTGGTGAAGTAGAAAATTCATGACAACTGTAAACAAATTTAGCAAATGGATAAATCTGGTTCTTACTGCCAGCAAATATTTCATGTTTATCCTGCTTCAATTCTTTGAATGTTTCAAATTTGTAGACAAATGTTTTATATTTATCATGGACTAGGCTGCAAGACCGTAGACAGGAAAACCTTTCGGAAGTGGTCAGTTCAGGATCGGGGATTTAAATTTAAACCTTTTAACACGTTCACTGCTAAGGATGCACATGTGGATTGACACTGAACACTATGGGAAGCGGCCGACGCACAATGCATTAAGTGCCAACCCCCCATATTGAGGAGTATTTTCAATACACAATGCATTTCTTGCTTCGCACGCCAACCCCCATATCGGATGTATTTTCAATACACAGTGCATTGCGTGTTTCGTACGCCAACCCACGTATTTTAAGTATTTTCAATACACAGGGCATTGCGTGCTTGACTCGCCAATTTTAAGCCTATGTACTATGGACGTACATGTGAGACTGCTTTAAAATGTTGGTAATTATTACGTAGAATGGTTAAAAAATAAAGTAATTTCTATTCAGTTTGGCTATAAATATAAAAAAATAAAAGATCAGCTCCTAGCATATAGGAAATACGAAATTTGCGTAGCAGTGAACGTGTTATACAACAATTTCCATTGGTATTTTAAAAATGTTGACATAGTTACCCGTGTAAAATATTTTAGGACGTTAGGATGATAAATGATTTTGTTTTGTTAAAGTAAAGTATTTTTGTTAAACCTTCAAAGTTTTCTTATTTAATAGATCAGATCAAGCTTACAAGAGAGTAAGTCTGTAACCTACTGCATCCATGTGCATTGTACGTTGTACTTTAATCTATCAAATCTAAATATCAGTATTCATGCACAATATATGCACAATGTAAAATATGTTTGACTCCAACATAATCCCCCCACCTTCACTAAGAGCACTGTGAGTTGTTTTAAAATTACTTTCGCTGTCAAAAACTCTGAATATTTTAAATAACATAGTTGGACTAATAGCAGGGCGTAGATGTAGCGCTAGTAACTATAACCCTTTAACTATTGAAATACTCTGCTCTACCTTTAAGGAAATGAATAAATCAAGTGGGAATGTGAATAATACGTACTTTTAAGAAGAATTTTTTTAGTAATGACCACATATTGGTCCAAGATCCACCGCATGATGTCAGAGAATACCTCGATGAGCAAATACCAGGTCGCTGGATTGTTAGTGCAACTGACGGTAATTCGTCACTCATGCGTTGGCCACCTCCCAGTCCAGACTTGACCCCATGTGATTTCTTTCCGTGGTGTTATTTTAAAGATCAAGTTTTTATTCTCCCATTACCCTTGAGCCTCTTGGAATTAAGGCAACTCATAAGAGGTATAGAGAGTGTTGACGTCAATACCCTTAACATAGTCTGGTCAGACCTTGACTATCGAATTGATGTCTGTCGTGTAACCAATGGGGCTCATATAGAGAATCTATAATATTTAAAAAAAAAAAATGAAATCTACTCTTTGTAATAGTACTATTTTTTTTCTGTTGAGGGACCCCGCTGTTCGATGTTTTTTTTTTAAAGTTTCAATTTATTTTTGAATAAACCTGTATAGTAGTAATTATGTACGCCAGTTTGTCTACTGTTTTCGTAAGAAATTATAAAAGATAAATTATTACTGGCACAAACAAATGTAATTTTGTGTTATTTTAAGCAGAGCTTACCTTATATATGCTTTTTATAATATATGTTAATGACTTATGCAATGCTCGCTTTAAGGGTAAAGTTACCACGTATGCATGCGACACAGCTTTGTCTTATTGTAGTGAGTCTTATGAAGAAATTATAATTTCAATGGAACACTATTTAAAATCTTTGCAACTGTGGTTTTCAAAAAACAACATGTTAAATGTATCCAAGAGCAGCTTTATACTTTTTAATCTATTGGGGAGAGGATCTTTTGATAAATCGGTGAAGTATCATAACACGGTATGTGGTTCAATAAATAAATGTAAGGACGATTTTGATTGTGATATTATCAAGAATGTTGAATCCATAAAGTACTTAGGTTTGTTTATAGATCAGAGGTTAAACTGGAAAATGCATGTTGATAAATTGAAACAAGAGTTATTTGTCAGTCTTCGTATTTTCTATTTTTTGAGAAATGTGTATCCTTTCTGGATGACTAAAAAAATGTACCATGCCTTAGTGGAGTCCAGAATTCAGTATAGTATTGAATGTTGGGGCGGTATTTACTTTCAAAATACTAGGCCAATAGTTATACAACAGAAACACCTCATAAGGTGCATATAAAAAGTCTCTAGAAATTCACTTTCTTTGCCATTGTTTAGACAGTTAAAACTTCTTCCTTTGAGACATTTATATATTTTCAAAGTATTAAAATTATTTTATCTTAGAAGTGGGCAGAATTTATCTGATGAGAATGTATACCGTCAAAGACTGCGGTCTAAATACAATAGAGATTTGCCTCGTCCGTTCAAAGAAGCTTTTGCAAAATTCTATTTGCATTCTTCACCAAATATTTTTAAAAGGATTCCGACATTTTTAAAGGACATAAAATCTAAGACACAATTTATGATGCAACTAAAAACCTGGTTATTTTCTCTGGATGATGTGGAGTGTTTTTTTAAAGTTCTTGTTTGATGTTAGTAGATCTGTCATTCGTTGAGTCTTGCTGCTGGTGTTAGATTTTTGGATAATGTTATATCAATATAGGCTGCACTGTTAAAAATTCGCGAAAAGTTTTGAATTTTATTGTATATTTCTTATTTTAATTCATAATGCATTTCATAAATTCCACCTTTTAATCTTATGTAATAGCATTTTAATTTTTTTTAATTATAGTCATTTTTTAGCACATTAGGAGTTTGCTTTAGTTCTTTTGCTGGAGAGCCCGAAACCCTATAATAGGGTTTCCTAAATTTTGTATAGAGATTATTGTATAATTTCTTTTAAGTTTTGTTAGTTTAATTTAATTGTGTAATTAAAATGTTGTTACATACTGTATTATATGTCCTGTATTATAATGTACTTTTTTTCTGTGAAAAATAAAGATTTTTCTTTGTTAAAAAAATATATACAATAAACATATACAAAAATTAATACGAACTAAGTATTTAATAAAGATAATGTATTTAAGGTAATGCTTCTCTTACCAAATCCAACTTGATATGTATTGGTTGTTATATCTTAAATTCGACTGTACTAACAAAACTCCGTTCAACAATAAAATAACCTTACTCGATATCTTTGACTTGGTATTTACACAATACTGCTTACATAATCTCAAAGCGTTGGCGTTGTTTACCTTCCTTTGCAGTGAAATCAAGTAATTTGTCCTTCTCTTGTCTTTGTCTAAGTACTCTGTCATGAACATGTGAGCAGTAGAACTCTTGCTTTGATCATATGTATATTAAAGAAAACTTATTAACTGTGCAATAATAAGAAAAGTAGTTGTTTATTCATGTTTTAGAGTAAAGATGGTAGTATATCTATATATATATATATATATAAGCAAAATACCACTCACTCACTCACTCATCACGATATCTCAAAAACTACGCAACGAATTGAAATTAAATTTAGTATGTAGCTTCCTCTAGGGCCATAGGTGCTTACTAAAAAAGGGTTTGAAAAAATTCGAAATTTTTGAGGGGGTTTGGGGTTATCAAAATTATTAAATCACGATTTCTTCAAAACTAACGAACGGATTGGAATGACATTTGGTATGTAGCTTCCTCTAGGGCCATAAGTGTTCACTAAAAAAGGGTTTTAAAAAATTGGAAATTTTAGGGGGTTTTGGGGGGTAAAAATGACTAAATCACGATTTCTCCAAAATTATAGAACGGATTGGAATGAATGTAGCTTCCTCTAGGGCCATAAGTGTTCACTAAAAAAGGGTTTAAAAAAATGGAAATTTTAGGGGTATGGGGGGTAAAAATTACTAAATACAATTTCTCCAAAATTACCGAACAGATTGGAATGACATTTGGTATGTAGCTTCCTCTAGGGCTATAGGTGCTCACTAAGAATGGGTATGAAAAATTTCGAAATTTTAGGAGGGGTTTGGGGGGGATCAAATTTACTAAAATCATAATTTCAGATCTTTTATTATTATAACAATAGTGCTATTATTATTTAAGATCTATATATATAAACGCCACATACCACTCACTGACTGAACACTTAAAAAGAATACAATTACGTTAAAAAGACTGAAAGTACCAACCACCACGGGCAATGCCGTACGGTTCAGGTAGTTTATTATATTTTAGTAGAGAAACAAATTGTGATAGGGGTAGGCAATGTAGAGTTCTATTTTTCAAAAATAAAAAGTCACTCATTCAATAATTTGATTTATTATTCTGTAGACCTATCTGTCCAAAAAAGGATTACATTTTCTTGGTAAAACTAAAGTGTTTTTCAGATTTTCCCACCGAAGAAACCCATATTGTAGAAAACAGAATTCCAATTTAGAAGAAAACTGAACTGTCTTCTTACTGTAACAGTGGGGCTATGTTTGCTTAGTGAAAAACTTTCAACAAAGGTACTATATCTGAAGTGCGTATCTGTTGGAAGTTACGCTGACAGCTTCAGTATAGATGTTGTTAACTCAGCAAATGGAACTTTGAATACCTAATATTTATTCTTGCTTGAGAATTTTCAGTACTCAATTCTCAACTTGTGAAATAGTATACCAAGAAACATTCACAACAAATAATTTTTTAATAACTTTGATAACCCCAAACCCCCTCTAAAATTTCGAATTTTGCCAAACCCTTTCTTAGTGAGCACCTATGGCCCTAGAGGAAACTACATACCAAATTTAAATTTCAATACGTTCCGTAGTTTTAGAAAAAACGTGATGAGTGAGTGAGTGAGTGAGTGGTATTTCGCTTATATATATACGGGGTGTCCAGCCTAAAGTGTTCCAATAGCTAACTTTTTATTTTATGTCTGACAGTAAACTTCTTATGGGGGGACCCCCTTTATTTTTTTATGTTGCTTTTAAGTATGTATTTCAATTTTCAAAATTTCCCGCCATTTTTTCAATATGGCGGCCAACTTAATTTTCTCTTATGGAACACCCTATATTTTATGATGACTTTGGATAGGAAATGCGATTCAAAAACGTTTTTATTCTTGGTATTTATTTCGTAAACATAACCAATCAGGCTCTAGAGCACTTTTAATGTTTAATTTCTCACTGTATTTCAAGAATCATATGGTCGATAGTCACAGCTGTGCAACAATGGAAACTACACAGAATGGTCATGTAAATTAAAATTATGAGGTTACCTGTTCCAGTTTATTCATTATTGTGGTGGTATAAACTATCTTCAGAGTACAATTTAATTTGACTGTGTACTGTATAGTGTTTTTGTAGTTCAAGTAAATGAAAAATATGAGATTTCCTAGTTTATTCATTATTGTTGTAGTATAAACTATCTTCAGAGTACAATTTAATGTGACGTGTACTTTAATGTGTTTTAGTTATAATGACTTTTAACGAACAAGTGGATATGTTATTAATTTTAGGGGAATGCCACAAAAACAAAAGATCCGCTGCTCAACTGTACGCCACTCGTTTTCCTGACAGGCGGCATCCATCAGATATGACCTTTTTACGCCTTAAAAAAAAGCTCGTTTAACTGGTAACTTAGGTACCAAAAAACGGATTCGAACACATCCTATCACCAATTTTTATACAGAAGCGGATGTTTTGGCGTCGGTTACGGTCGACCCGCATCTCTCTACTCGAGAAATTGAGAGATATACGAACATAAGTAAAAGTTCAGTTTCAGTAGTATTACGGAAACATAAATTTTACCCATATCATGTCATTTCTTAACCAAGAGATACGTGAAACTGATTATCCTAGAAGATTAGAATTTTGCACATGGATGACAGAACAAATCCAGTTGCAACCTCGTTTTTTGTCTACTGTTTTATTTTCGGACGAGGCAACGTTTTACAGCACAGGCCATTTGAACAGACATAATATGCATTTTTGGTCAACTGACAACTCTCACTGGATGCAGACCATTGATCAACAAAGAAAGTGGTCAATAAATGTTTGGTGTGGTATTTTTCAAGGCAACATTGTTGGACCTCACTTTTTCGACGGCTCGCTACACGGACTGAACTACCCCAACTTTATAAAAAACCATCTTCCTGTACTTTTAGAAACCTTTCCTCTTCAGGCCAGACTGGAGATGTGGTTCCAACAGGATGGTGCTCCACCACATTTCTCCAGAGTAGCTAGAGAAGCCGTCAATGATGTGTTTCAAGGATGTTGGATAGGTAGAGGAGGACCAGTTGCATGGCCTCCGAGATCACCAGATCTCACACACCACTGGACTTTTTTCTTTGGGGTGCGATTAAAGACAAAGTGTTTAAAACCCGACCAACGACACCTGCAGACATGAAGTGCAGAATCCAAGCCGCCTGCACTGCCATTAGTGAACAAACAATTATTCTTTCGCAAAGAGCTCATGAAGAGCGCTTGACCATGTGCATTGACCAACATGGACAGTTGTTTGATCATCTGATGTAGAACTCGTATGATTGAGCTGTCTTGTAAATGTGTGCATAATTCAATCTAAGTTTTTTAACTGTAAATAAATAAAGATAAGCTATTTCATTAAAAAACGGTGTTTTACTATTTAATTTGACCAAACTAGTATTGTTAACTACTCAAAACTAATAACAACTGATAAAACTGAATTTACATAACTATGGATTTTGAGTGGCTCTAGAGCCTGATTGGTTATGTTTACGAAATAAATACCAAGAATAAAAACGTTTTTGAATCGCATTTCCTATCCAAAGTCATCATAAAATATAGGGTGTTCCATAAGAGAAAATTAAGTTGGCCGCTATATTGGAAAAATGGCGGGAAATTTTGAAAATTGAAATACATACTTAAAAGCAACATAAAAAAATAAAGGGGGTCCCCCATAAGAAGTTTACTGTCAGACATAAAATAAAAAAGTTAGCTATTGGAACACTTTAGGCTGGACACCCCGTATATACATAAGCGAAATACCACTCACTCACTCACTCACTCATCACGTTTTTTCTAAAACTACGGAACGTATTGAAATTTAAATTTGGTATGTAGTTTCCTCTAGGGCCATAGGTGCTCACTAAGAAAGGGTTTGGCAAAATTCGAAATTTTAGAGGGGGTTTGGGGGGATCAAAATTATTAAAAAACGATTTCTTCAAAACTACCGAAAGGGTTGGAATGAAATTTGGTATGTAGCTTCCTCTAGGGCCATAGGTACTTACTAAGAACGGGTTTGAAAAAATTCGAAATTTTAGGGGGATTTGGGGGATCGAAGTTATTAAATCACGATTTCTTCAAAACTACCATACAGATTGGAATGAAATTTGGTATGTAGCTTCCTCTATGGCCATAGGCGCTCGCTAAGAAAGGGTTTCAAAAAATTCGCAATTTTAGGAGGGTTTGGGGAGATCAAAGTAACTAAAAATCTAGGTTTCTCCAAAACTACTGAACGGATTGGAACGAAATTTGGTATGTAGCTTCTTCTAGGGCCATAGGTGCTAACTAGAAAGGTTTTAAAAAATTCGAAATTTTAGAAGGGTTTGGGGGGGTCAAATTTACTAAATCAAGATTTCTCAAAAACTACTGAATGGATTAGAACGAAATTTGGTATGTAGCTTCCTCTAGGGCCATAGGTGCGCACTAACAAAGGGTTTAAACAAATTCTAAATCTTAGGGGGGGGGGGGTTTGGTTGTCAACGTTACTAAATCACGATTATTTGTCGCATTTATTTCACCAAAATAATTATGCAATAGCGAAGCATTGCCGGGTCAGCTAGTATATCATAAACTAACCCTGTTTGGTATCTTTGACTTGGTCTTTGCGCAATGCTGCATACAGAAATTCAAAGTGTTATGCATTCTATATTCCTTCACTATGAAATCAAAAAATTAGAAGTGGTTCTGTTGTCTTTAAGTAGCTTGAAATAAACGCTTGTGAATTATATATTTTGCTTTGATAATAGGCGCAGTAAAAATATTGTAATTCTATTGAGTGTGCATTCTTTATTTTAATTTTAACGTATTTAATATTGCATCAGGTTTTGAAATGTCTTGGTACTTTTTATTCGCATAATCAAAAAGTAACAATAAAAATTAATTTCACTTACTGTATATAAGGACCAATTATTACTTACTGTATATAAGGATGGTGGGATTATTGTAGTTAGAATATCACTGAAGATGGTGACACCGACGTTGAAACGCTTTTGAATAAATACAAGTATTATTTGTTAGAATCTGTGTTTCAAAATTAATTCTATCAAACATAAGTGTACTGTTACTACTTCAGTTTTACTATTGAACGTCGATAATTTTTAAACAGTAATTAACTTCCACAATTAAAACAATAATTAAATAAATATAAATAAAAACTGTATACATAATATTATAACGTAAGAGACAAAGAAGGTGGCAACATTATTCTATGAATATTTTATTTTGACTAAAATAAACTGTGTTACATTTAATAAATTGCTTTATAATGTTGATGTTTCTACAGCGTCTTCTTTGTAAGAGTTTGTAAGAAACGCAATTATTCTGAGCGTTCTTTGTTGTATGACATTTTCCAAGAGAATTAATCAGCTTGTTATAGTTGTAAAGTAGTTATGGTTGTATTACAAAGAAATAAAACAATAAAACAATATTATTGTAAAGTTTTCTCACATACACTCGTTTAGTTTATAAAGTTTCTTTGCTGTTTTAAGTTAAACGTTTTACCTGTTTTCTTTATATTAACAATTAAAACTTGTTTTCCTTTACGCATGCCTTCAATACATAGTAATATTCAATTAATACTTTAAGCTTTATTTATCCACAGTAATCTAAGTATTCCATTTTAATTAACAAGATGTTTAGAACATCTACCGAAAAATAACAGAAACACAAAAAGATCTACATTTTCCGAACACCTAATCAATAACTATCATTCTTACACAAACATAAAACACCACATGGAAATACTTTATAAAACACAGTAGGGCGGATTTATGGATGTAATAGATTAGTGTATTAAAATTTATAAACACGCCAAAACAGACAAAAAACAGACCCCAGATACTATTTAAGCTCCAACAATTTACAGAATCTAGTACTGGCTCAAAACTAGATAGGACATATTATCAAAATCCAGTTAAGTAGAAGAACAACATTGGCTACTTAAAGACAATTATTTAATAAATAAGACTTGCACAATTGTATAAAACTGTGGTTTTAACCATTTTATGTCGTGCGAGTGTTGATAGTGTTTATTGCTTTATGATCAGAGTCACCCTGAAGATGCCGTCGGCGAAACGATGAAACATGTAGCACTAAAAACATTTATTTTTGAGACTTTGATTGTAGGCAACGATACGTTTTATGAAATTCTTTTCACCATATATTTTGGAAAAATGTATATATTAATATTGGTTTTTAGTATAGCGAGTTCCAAGGAGTGCGCATTAAAATTTAGGATATCTGTTCATGCATGAATTGCAAAGGTCATACTACCATTCTCTTTTTTGATCATCCAGTTATGTTTGGCACTAAATCCAAGTTATAAGTATTTATATTCAGCCAAAAATAGTTTTAATTATGAGTTTTCAAACTAATTTATTAATTCTTTAAGCTGTAAAACGTTTATAAAAGGCAGTAAAATAATATGTTACAGAAAAGAAAAAGGTAATTTATATTTATAGAACCTGTGTTCGAGAAATGTACGAATAAAATAAAATAAAAAACTTATTATATAACTAAATGTGATTGCTTTTCATCGAATGCGGTTGCCCGTACAGCTGGCCCACTTACTCTAATGGCAAGGGAATTACTTTGGTTTGAATTGATAAGTACATAACGTCGCATTTACTTGGGTTTGCATATTTTCTACCGGTGCAACAACTGAGGAAATAATTTAAAACAAACATGTTGAAAAAGTACATAAAGATAAAAAGTGTCTAAAAGTAACCAGGCCCATATAAATCTAGTGGTTTTTTGTAATACAGTATTTAGTAACAGTTAAAAAAAGTTGTCTCACAGATATTCTTCAAGATTATTTACAGGCAGGTTTTGCACTGTAATAATACTAGGTGTGTATTAAGTAAGCTGATTAAAGTAGTGATTTAAACAATGTAATATAAAACAATGACGAGTAATTCAAAACATAGGCCTACTGTACCTTATATTTATTTGTTTTTCATGTGCAAATATATATTTTAAATTAAGCTGAATAATGTTATATATATTGTTGCATTTTTACTTATTTATGTTTTACTATGCAATATTGACCTAATAATGAAGCTGATATTTGTTTTCCATTTCACTCATACATTAACCTAAAGTAACATTTACTTCCCATGTGTGTTTTTCACTTTAGTATTGAAGTCATCGTTTACGTAAACATACTAAATAATAGATCATAATATGTGTTTTATTTTACTAATAATATCTACCAGTTGTTATAAAATAATATATCAGATTCTTAATCTAACTTATACAGATTAAAGTTATTATAAGGCTGACCTTTTGAAGCTAATTAACTTTGGTCTTTTTATATGAATCTGAGCAGAAGTTATTGTTAAATAATACATTTGGCCATTGTAAGAGTTTCTGCCACTGCTATACAAAGTTTTTACTAATTTATAGATAAATAATTTTTTTAGGGGCAATATTTTAATTGTTTAAATCCAGGAACAATGTATGGCGCTTATTCTTGAAAGGTTAGAATTCGTAAAAATATGTGTTTCGGGTAACAAATAATAAATGATTGGATCAAAACTATTGGACCCAATCTGCTTGATTTATGACAATAATTTCCAGTAAGCTACAATATTTTTGTTGTTTAAATGTTCACATTAAATTACACATGAAATAGGCTATTAATGTATTAAAAGAAATACTAATGAGACTATGCCTGTTGGAAAGCTTTTTAAGAATTTTATAATTTATTGATCACTATTAGAAAAGTAATTTTAAAATTAAAAATAGGCACCTTGAAGAGTCCTTGTACTTAAGATATTTAATGTATGTATACTACTTAGAAAAGTTCAAATTATTTTCAAGTTAAAGATTTGTTCAGACATTTCTAAAATTAACACAAACACGAGTACACACATACAATGTTCAGTATAGACAGTGTAAATAACTGACCATTTTGTAGATGTTCGATAACGCACTCTACCACCTGTTTACAGAATTAGTAACAAGCCACAGCCTTATCTATTTCTTATATCGCATCCGATAACCAAGCGTAGCAATCTTTGCAATGCTATCCCTTCGACAATAAGTCATTTATTTCAGTTAGTGCCCGGACTCGGTGTCGTACTTTGAGGTTATGTTCGTTTTGTTTCTGGGCTAAAAGTACAGTAATTTACAATGCGCAGTTTTGTGTTTAATTGGAAATGAATTAACGTTAGTATTTAAGTGTTTGTTTTTCATTACGTGGTTTTCTGATAAACAATCATTATATTTAATACCCTATAGACAAATTACACGTAAGTAGTTTTCTAAAATTATTTGTTTAAATTCAAATGACTGATAGTTGTATACTTAAGAATTTAATTATGTCTTACTAGTATAGAAAAATCACGGCCAGTTTAATTCATTTGATACACATCTGAAAACGGTAACTCAAAATAGAAGCATAAAGCACAAATTGAATAATGTGTGAATAGTAGTCAATAGCCTACTTACGAAAACCCTAAACATATTATTGGTTTTTGTATCATATCGTTTTAATATAGACTAGTATTAGTTTTTTTATACTGTAGGCCTATATATAAAAATATTATTTACAAACAACAAAAGTTATCTAGACCTACCTAACTATGATCTGGGTTAACATGATGTGGGGTTTTAAAATGGTAAATTTGTTATATGGATTATTATTATAGTCCAATACCTTTTTAGTAGGCTAAATTTAAAATATTATATTTAATGTGTCTACTGACGTTCAACATCTAGGTTCTAGTGGACAAGGTGGTGACCACAGGTTTTAATAGAATTACACAAAATTTAACTTTTTCCTTTAAATATAACGAAACTGGACACTTCACTGATCGCTGATCAATTATAAACAATCTAAAACACATAAAACATACCAAATTACCAAACCAAAAGTTGCCTATGGGATTTAACATAAATAATCTCAAGCCATTTTTACTTTCACGATCTAGCATGGTTGCCAAATTTGTTGGGACTAGATTCACTAGAATGTATGGAAATAAGCAGTGCTACCTATATAATTCATATGTTTTAATGAATTTCAGTTTTCAAGAGAGAGAGAGAGAGATATCGCTTACCGACAAAAAAACACATTTGATAAATACTAATATATATACAGACAATATATTTTATGAAATAAAATAATGGATTGGAAGATTTTTTTATAAATATTGACAGTGTATCCATAACTCATTGGGTTTTATTTTACAGAAATAGGAACAGTTTTAAATACTTCTTTTCCAAAAAAATCTTATGACTTGAACATAGAGGAGAAGGGGATACACATCACTATATATTTTTGTAATAATTAGAACATAACCGATATTATGATATTATAAAATGATCATTCCAGCATTATACAGAGGGTTCGTTAAGTTCCCTTAACCCCTTTATTGTTTTTGTTACTGAAAATAAGTTATTAAAACTTTGTATACATTTTTACTTTGTATTGTATAACAGGAAACATTTTTTAACATATCTGACCCTCTATGATTGTTAGGGCTTATTATAGGTAAGGGGGGTTAAAAATGACAAATATAAAGGAAGGGCATTTAATAATTACTAATTAATTTACCATGTTTGTGAGGTGATACTGCCGAACAATCCTTATTAATGTTGTAATGGCCTAGCCTAAGCGGTAACCCTTTACATAAATTTTGGATG
>JAGFPH010005774.1:26439-59272 GCA_018207615.1 Philaenus spumarius
TATAGAAATATATTGTTACGCATCAAGGTCATCAATTCCACTTTATCATTGTGATTTTATGATTGAATACAACAATATCATAATTTTGGCGTATCATAAAGGTAACAATTATTAGTGTGCGTAACGTATATTTTTACTTTAAATATGTATATACATAATTATATTTGTATATTCTGTGTCGTGAACCCATTTCTTTTTATTTCTTTGTTATCTTCTTCAATTAACAAACTACCTTTTAAAAAAAATCGTGTTTGTAAAATTATGTTTCATTAAAGTTTTACTATTGAACTGCGACTCTTGGTGTGAGTGCGGTGAGGTGTGGATAGATAGATAAATTGCATTATAGAAGTCAGTAAATTAAAGAAAGAGGCTGTGACACAAGGACAGTGAAATACTAGAAAAGCTATAAGGAATTTAGAAGGGAAACATGAGGACATGATTTTGTAAACAAACTTAGCTCGTCAAAACGTTGAGTAGTAAATACTGAATTACTGTCGTAAAGCCTGTTAAAACATTAACATAAACCTAATTGAAATGGGGAATACTGTATCGTGTAGACGGGATAGCTGTGGCAACCACTACAATTTCAGCGGTTGTAATTGTGGGCATTCAATTCCGTCAGATGGGTCGATATGCTTGCATCATTGGAAAAGGACATTATAAGTTCCGCAGTATCTTCTTCGCTTGGTCAACAATTACCTGGAAGACAGAGAATTTGTCTACGATACCATTGGGGGTCGTCGTAGAAACATTATCACTGCGGGTGTTGCTCAGGGATCTATTCTTGACCCTGATTTGTGGAACGCTTCTTACGATGGAATCTTTCGTATGGACATGCCAGATGTTACGTTTTTGGTGGGATATGCAGATGGCATTGCAACTGTTATTACTACGCGGGACACTGAGGACATACAACTAAAGCTTAATCAAGTCATGAGACGAGTTTAAGCATGGATGGAGAAACGTGGACTCTGCCTAGCAACTCAGAAGTGAGAATTGCTACTAACTACACGACGAAGGATCCCAAAAGTTATCCCTTGGGGTGTGGGTTCGGAAGAACTACTGACAAAAGACACCGTGAAGTACATCGACGTAAGGTTAGATTCTCGTCTCATTTATTGGGAGCAGATTGAGCATGTCACGGAGAAAGCAGCCAGAGTCACAGCGGCTCTAAGTCGATTAATGGAAAACATAGGCGGTCCAAAAACAGGAAAAAAACCACTGCTAATGACAGTCACGCACGCAGTTCTTCAGTATGGATATGCAATCTGGGCAGAATCGCTGAAGAAAAAATGCTATCGCAATAAGATGGCAGCTGTGCATAGGAGCTCGGCACTTATGGTGACTTGTGCCTATAGGACAGTGTCGGAACGAGCTGTGCTGATTACTGCTAGTATCCCCCTATCGATCTAATGGCAATGGAGTGGAGGATTATATTCCCGAGAAGGGAATAATCCAAAATTAAGGAGGAAGTTAAAGAGCAAACTCTAAGACTCTGGGAGGAAAGATCTCAACAAGAGATCAGAGAGAGATGGACTGCTGGCTTAATTATCAACATTTCCAAATGGATAAACCGAAAACATGGAGAGGTAAATCTTTATATGACCCAGCTGCTGACTGGACATGGTTGCTTCCAGGCGTACCTGGCAAATATTTGAATAGTTGAAAGCCCAGTGTGTCCACATGGTGACTCGTGTTGAACGATATTGAGCACACGTTTTTCTTCTGTATCAAATGGGCGGAAGAAAAACGGGACATCGAAGAAAGGATTGGCTTACTTAAACCGGCTATTATTGTAGCAAAGATAATAAGCGAAGACTCTTGGAACCAGGTTCAGCACTATGCCGAAAATATTCTACGGCAGAAGATTAGAGAAGCCAGGGTATAAAACTGTCTCCAGGCAGAAAGGAAATGAAGAAACCTGTTATGATCATTAAAGGCACTCTGAAGTAATTCTTATAGCGATCCCAAGAAGTACCGAACAAGAATAATCAAATGGGTTTACATTTGTTTAAGAACATTCTCATGTATACATATAACAGCTGATGCCCTACTACTACCAAAGTGAGTTATTGGAAGCTTGATGTTTGTGGCAATTTTAGTAGCACGCTGAACGCCCCCTCCAGTGAAGTAGAACACAGCTTCAGTTATTCCGTGGCGTGGCCAGTGTATATAAAGTCAACAAGCAAGAAGGCTAATGATGCTATACGTAAACATGCCCCGTTACTACAATACAGTCATGTATAACAACTGCAAACGTAATAGGTATTCAAAAACTCTTCTAAGACTTGTTGGCTGTACGCTTGACTTTGTTATTCTTGTGATTAGATAAAATATGTATTGTGCAGAAATAGTAATAGATGGTAAAGTGCAGTAGCGAAATTGTTTATATTTTTTATAAAAAAGTTGTATAATATGACAATATACATCAGAATTTTATCAGCACCGAGAATCCAGAATGATATCATTATGTAGCTATACGAAAAATAAATTTGTTATACTAATTATAGAACATCGACAAAACCTATAACGTGCAATAAATTCGTGTTCAAATTTTGATTATACTTTCTGTAATGAAATTTGTGTTCATTTTTATACCCTACTATTCAATAAAATAATGTAAACATTGTGTTGAAGTAAATGTACCCATAAATGTTCTTATATTGGAAATTATTAATTTTAAATTTTGTCAATACAGTTACTATTTATTCAGATTTTAGTTAAAACGGTTCAATAGAAAATACATACATATATGTAGATGACTGGTACGTCAAAATAAAAATCCCTGTAACTGTTCGTCCTTTTGAAGTTATGAACATTTATTTATGTTTACTAAAAGCGAACCTGGTACAATATCACAAACCTCTGACACATGGACGAATAGACTGACGAAATCGTTACTCTACGGAATTCATAAACTAAGTTTAAACAAAGGGAAGATAGCTTTAGAAAATTTGTATTGTACTCCAAAAGCGAATAATTTATCTACATTCCACATTCCAATGAAAGTCTGTCCACTATAGATGTTGCATTCCTTTAACTTCTAACAGGTTAGTACGATTTTTAGTTAGGGGAAAACAAAACAAGTTTTCAGAATAAATTAACCTTTTACATAATGTAAAAAACTATTAAATTTTAAAATACTATGAAAAATATATAGTTGTAATCCTCGCTCCATTTATTTTAAAGTTAGTTTAATGAAGACATAAATTGTTCTCCCTTAACTAGATTTGAAGCTGTGTAACAGTGTTGGAGATTCCAAATGAAGCAATTTGGACAAATACGTTAACAATTAGTAAACAATTTTGATACGATATTTTACGTAAATTCTATCAAGTACCGAAGTAGAACATTTGCGGTACCAATGATAGTTTTCATCACACTGCAAAATGTGGATTTACGGTTTTGGGGTTTCCAGACAAATAAACTTCTAACATTAAATGCTCGATCCCAGCCATTATCAAGATTTTTTTAAATAAAAGCAATATTAAAACAATGACTAAAACAACCTCAAAATGACAAACGTTGACATAACAAAATTGTTTTATTTACTGAAAATAATGGGTTCTTTAAAAGCTGTTTTTCATTTTTTACTAGTCCGTAAAATTGTATTGTGTAGTACAAACTTGAGTGAGTTTACAGACAATATGGACATAACAAAAACGGTTGTTCTTACTGCAGTGTGATGAAACAAACATTTTTAGAACTAGTAATCATCCAGAGTTTTGCTACAATATGATTTGTAACAACTTTAGTACAAAAGTTTCAGACCAGCTATAGTTTTACTATAAAGTGTATGAGTACTTCCTAAAAAAATGGAGAACTTTGATCAATAACGGGGTTATAATCAATAATCAGTTATAAAGAAGTATTGGGGTTATCAGCTCCAGTGTTTAAAATTATCTTGAAATCCTCTCATTTTCATTTTTTTAAAGTTCTTTTAAAATATCCCCCCCCCACCCCCAAAAACTAAAGGTAGTTCCATTATGGTGCACTAAAGGAATTATTTTACATCAATTTAAATCCTCTCTATTATGTAAACTTAAAAATACTAGGAAAAGTAGTGATACAAAACCTTATCAAACAAAGTTTGCTCGTGTGGAAACTGTTCAAAATTTTTAAAACAAGAATTATTTATTTAAAACAAAACTAAAATAAGTTGCTATTTAGTTGTACTATTTATGCAAATGTATATCTAACGATTTCAAGCATTACAAACTAAGGCTTGATGAATGCATGTTAATGAACTGCTCCGGGATATCGTGATTACTTCATACGAACACAACACTTTTGCAGAAAAATTATATTTCAGTACATACCGTTAGTTTAGTTATTATATATTATTATTAATGTAAATTGTTTGCAGTTGTTCAGGAAACTCCTCTTTAATTAGACACGTTGATCAAATTAAATAGAAGAGGAAAAGTGTATTTGAAAACACAATGGCATTATTCTGCACGTAAGGACTAAGAAATCATAGAAATGTGTTATATAGTATATATAAAATTCAATGCATGTTTGTACGTTTGTCTGTATGTTTGTCCTTTATGCGTTACCAAACCGTCCATCCGATTGCTTTGAAATTTTGCATAGTAACACAGGTTAACCCTGGGAAGGTTTTAGGCCATTTACCAAAGTCCTAGGACATTAGGGCTACGCCCCAGTGGCCCTCAAAGTTTCAATGTTAATCTTATGGAAGGTCAATCTTAAGGAAGAAGAAGAAATATTTCTTTTGATTTTATCAGAAACAGCTGTTTGTATAAAAAGCTTAAAACAGCTGATTTTGAACAACAACTGATTTGGATCAAAAACTGAATATAATTTTAGGTTAGGTAAATCAAGCAATAAGCAGAATCCCATTATAATTTACATCGGCCCTCAGGGATACGAATTACAGGCTTTCAAAGTTTCAAATTAAGCAATAGCAAAGCATTGCCGGGTCAGCTAGTATAGTATAAAATACTTGAACTGGAATCAAATACATCACGTTTATCTAATGTAATTTTCTTACTAAAACCAACATAATCTTTCACTGTAGAGCAGAAGGTAGGTGCAAAACGTATGATTATATTTGACAGAGCAAATCATTTCTCATATTAGGCCCTACTTCTGTTTATTTATTTATTTTGTAGAATAACTTAAAATTAAATAACATATATTGATCTTCGTTTGATCTTCGTCACTACAGAACTTCTAATTATATATAAATTATTTTTTTTTATAATTTGTTTGAAAAATAAAATAATATGTTATATTGGTTCAGTGTAGTACACATAAACACTTAGATTTTATGGTATTTTTATAAACTTCAATATTTAACAAGAAAATAAATAAAATACCTAAATTTTTATATCTGTATGTTTAGTCAAATTACGTTTAATTTTACAAATTTGTTAAAACCTTTACCCGAATGAAATTTTTCGAGAGAGTGCTTATTTGTATTTTCAACTTTGACAGTATTACCATAGTTAAATAATGTAAATGGTTACTGGAATTTATTATTGTTTATTATAACTACAGCCACAAAAGGTAACATTGTAATTCAAAATGGCCGACATAAAATATACTTCCTAGTTTATAATATTTATTATAGAAGTGATTTTCTTAGTTCATTTTCATTTTTCGGTCTTTGAAACTTCCTGTATTTTACGTGGTTTATATAAATGTCATAAAATTTCAAAAAATTTGGATTGAAACAAAATAAATTTAAAAGCTTTATACATAAATTACAATTTGTACAATAAATCAATGTGGGCTGAATATTTTGTATTTGAAAATATAAAACCTTTAAAAACCAGTAAAGTTAAACAATACAATCTAGTATTGAGTTAAGATTACTGTGCGACTTGTGATTTGGAAGTTAAGTTCTTAAATACTGTTCGCTGAGTTTTCCAGACTGAAATCGTGACCACTGACTGTAATATGGGAACATATTAAATAATTATGAGCCATACTGCGTTATGTAGGTCGCCATTTGCATTTAACTCAAAGATTACTCTGTTACTTCAAGTAGTTGAAGGTCAAGCCACTACAGAAAGAAACAATAAACAAGCTATCTGTGGGATTTAGTAATGCCTGTCCATCAGTGTGTCAAAACAGAGTAGTTTTAAATTCAATTCTTCCAAACTTTTAATAAAAATTTACATACAAGTTGTTTTAGGAAATCCTATTCAAGAACTATCTAGTCTTTATGACTCATTAAATAATCCCTGTAATTAGGATGTTAACTGCTATTGTCTTTCTAAATTTGGTATCGCAGATTAGGTAATTTATATTAAATTCAACATTACCTTAAATATATTTTAATGTTGTCATTACAGTCGCTAGACATGGTCAACAAATTTGTAAACATGTTTTCAAAGTCATTTTTAACAAAGCAATTTAATATATTCTGAAAGTAGTATTTAATTAATACCTTAAGCAAATAAGAGAGCATAATAATTAAAGTGTGTATTTCGTAAATATTATAGTAGGATATCATTTATATTTTTGTAATTATATATAGCCATATTATATTTTACACGATGGATGAAAAGTCTGGAACGCGTTCTCGGCTTCTAACAAAGGTATTGAAATGTTTGACCTATTATTTTAAAGAACAATCTATTTAAAGTTGGTGGTATTAAAACTTTAATAACATTAGCCATTCTTAAATTGAAAATTATTTAAAGTTATGAAACTTTTTAAAGCACTAAATTATACATAATCGTATGTAATCGTTCATGAAAAAGATTAGGTATTAAATTTGCTTTCTCTATTATTCCAGAAAATCAAGCGAGATTATAACCAACACAATCTTGCATCTAAACGCCAAATAAATTCACAAAATTTTTTAATATTTTCTTAGTAAGCTTGTAACATATCACTCGTTGTTTATCTATCACAAAATAATTCTGGATTTTATTAAATTTATAAAAAGTTACAGATTGCTACTTTTATGTGTGTTAAGTGGCCAATTGGTATGATTATGTTTTTGTTATGCCTTAAAGATTTATGAAATTTAATTCATTGTAATTTATTTTTAAAGAAATTACAATTACTAAGGAACGTATAACCACATTGTGTTCAAGAAGCATGAAGTTTGTTAAAGTATTTCATATTAGTTTTGATGTTAATTCATTTAGTTTTCAAGACAAACTACATTAATTAAGTTGATGAATAAAGTTATTATTTCTGAATTGGCTGGTTTATATTAATTTAGGTATGTAGTTAAGTACCTTTTAGAATGGAAGTGTACAAATTAAATCAAACAGTTGAGTTATCATATTTATTTACATATTAAAGGATCTATTCAACGAAACAAAACTTGATTTCATAGGTGAAAATTTCCCTTTAATTTTTATTTTCCATTTAAGACGATGAAACCTAAACATTTATGTTTTTATCAGTTTAGTAATTTTATTAACCTCTTTTTGTTTATACCTCTTCAATTACTTAAAAAGCAGTTACGTCAACATTTAGTTCTTTTTTAGTGTTGTGTATTTAATTTAAAATTGTGCACTATTTGCAGAACTGCACCGCAAAAGCTAATGCAATTAAAAGACAACGATGCTGTGAAACTCTTGGAGTTTACAAATATATTTATTTTATAAACTTAATTTAATGGAACAATAAGTATTTCATTCACTTGAGATCGTTAAACTATGCAATTAATATAATATACTATATTACATTGTGCATAAGTTTCTAACAAAAAAATGTAATAGTCAAACGGATTTTTATGGAACAAGTTAATGTAAGCAGTAAAATTAACATTTTAAAACTTGTAAATTTGTATAAATAAGTTGAGTTTAAAGTCTATAGGTTCTTTGAAAAATTGCGTCCTCTATAATATAATCAATAATAATGAGTTGTGATGACATTGTTAGAATTATTAACTCAGTTATTATGTAGGATTCATTTGTTTTTTGGTTTGAGGTGTTTTATTATTGCTCGTATTTTTATTTTTCTACTATACAATTTTCTACTATATTGTTTTTTTTTAGATTTCGAGTTAGGTACGCTGAACCCTCGACTACCATTCCACTATTGTGAGATATTTTAACAAATGTGTTATAACTCAGCTAAATCTCATACAATAAATATTATGTCTAATGATATTTTAAAGAAACAGTTATTACAAAAATAAGTAATAACAAACTCTTTGGAAAGTATCAGATGTGACTAAATGTGATTTTCTGCAAGTAATTACAATGTAGGTTACCTGAAGAAACATGAGGTTGAAGAAAATGTTATCTCTGCCAGAAAAAACTAAATGAGCTAATATATTTAATGTAATTTACGTACAGGCCTAGTTTATTGAAAATTATATAAGTTTCCTATAAAATTTGTTGTGGCCTATCTACAGATTGAGTAAAACTATGTTTTTGACTGTTTTTGGAACAAAATTCCTTAACGCGGGTTTCGGTAGGAGTTATCAAAAAGAAAATGTAATGTGTAACTAAAAAATGTGTTATTAATTAGTTGCTTTGGCAATGACAAATATGAAACACAAGTAACGAAAAAACGTTATCAAATTGGTTTCTATGGCAATGAATGTAAATACATTCAAGAAACATTGATTTCTGGTTTATCAATTTAAATTAAGAGATGGTTCCGTCTTTCGTAGTTCAAATTATTATCGTCAAGCGTTGAAATACATTCAATAAAAATAAAATTTTGGTTCATCAGTCTCTAGGCCTAACCTAAAATTATTGTGTGTATATTTAATTTATTTTACCTGCATTAACGGCAACATACTTTCAATAAATTTAGGTAGGCCTAGACAATAATTTTAAGGCTGTTTTATTGGCCTGTATTTAGACAAAGCCTTGGAAAGATTAACTTAATATTGTTCTTGAGTTTACGGGCCATGAACTTGATAATTTAAATGAACTAAAGTCATAATCCAGCTTAGTTTATCACACATAAGTGAGGTTGCTTTCCCGAGGAAAAGCCTTAAAAGAATGTTAGAGCTGAATCATGGAAGTGCAGTTATTTTTTCAAGATAACTGTTTCATCCCGTTATCAAAGTTATTTGACAGCTATTTGCAAATTGTTTGTTAGACAAGAATTGTAAAGTTTTGTAGCACTTTCAAGATAATTATGATATCACTTAATTACAAAATAGAAGATGGTTTATCGCTGTTGTTATGTCAATGTTGTACTTGACCTTCATAGTGAAGTTAAGAGAACTTTTTATTTAAAGAGAGTGATATTAAACTTTGTTTTTAATATTGAATTAATCTTTATTCCAAAATATAATATCCATAACAGTTGTGCACATTTTGATTATTTTACATGTTGCAACGTTAAATAAATAAAATTGAATAGCAGAATAAAATAATAATTAAATTGCAATTAAAAGTATCATTTGATATACAAAATATCAAAAATATCAATAAAAATATCAAAAAATAGCAGTCGTTTGAAATGTACTGCAAAAGTAAAAACACACAAATATACTTTTAAGTTTTGAATCTGTACCAAGTGAGTTGTCCTAGATGAGAAAGGTCCCTACTATTGAATTGATTTAGGCGTATTACTGACGTATTACATTACATAATGTATCATTGATTATAGGAAACTCTCTACAAAATTAGCAACACAAAAATATGCTTTGACAGCAGGCAATCAACATTCAATGTATTTGTACTACCTAAATGTATGCCTAAGATGAACAAAATTACGTAATTTTTAGCGAGCAACTGTTAAGTTTAAGTGTATGTTAACTTCATTCATTTTAGTTAAGATTTTATAGCATCCAACTTTCTTAATATTGTAATTAAATTGTTGTTGACGTTAGCCAAATGTGAATTTATTCCGTACAGCTTGTTATTGTATTCCTATTTAAAAACTCGTCCAATATCATGTCAGAATGTAGAACTCAATATCTGTAGTGAACAGCCCTTTAGTGTGGATGCGGAAACTTTGTGAATTGTTCGTTTTTCGAATACAATACGAGCTCTCTAAAGCTTTGAATGAAATATGTTGTGTTATTGCAGTCACCCCCCTGTAAAAATATTTTACAAATAAAATCTCCTATTGTTAAAATGGATGTATGCAAAACATTTTACATTTAGCTTTATTTAATATAGTTTTAAAATTGTGTCCATGAAGTGAAATTGATAAAAATTAAATTGCAAAATATATGGCATAAAACGCTTTATTTTTGTCTATCAGCACTACAGGTAAATTGCATAGTAAAATATAACTGCAGAACTAATAGAGACATCGGTAGACATTTTTGCAGCACGTTTCGCTTGTCTGCATGGATGTTTGTTTAACTACTTTGTTATAGAATTTTAATTGAAATTGATTTTGGCCAACTTAACATAAAGGAAAAGCAAAAATCTACCTTACTGTATCAAGTTTTTAAATTTAATAAAACATTTACGAAATTTTATATTTTTATTTTGAAATCTTAGTCATGATGTTCAAGCGAATAAACTCATGCCATTTCTGTAAATTTCTAAATTATGTATGTATCTGACAATGTAAAAACACCTTAAACTAGCATCAGCCTCGAATGCCAATAACAGTAAAGATGTAATAAAGTCCTATATTCTAAGTAATGTTTTATTGCAGGAAGCACACATCCATAATATTATTGTTTGAAATAAGATTTGTTGTTTTAAGTACTAACCCAAACTGTTTTTGTTTTAAGATTACAAGCTCCAAATTTGCATTACAGCATTGCAAGCAACTAGAGTTACACACACAACTATTGTGTTTATCCAGTTACGAACCAAGGATCTGGAAATTTAAAGTCGGTTAGCAACATTTATTTATACAATTAATCTGGTAATTTTCACTGGAATATCACTCGATTACCTATATGATAGTGAATTTAATTTAGTTATATCTTAAAAATCTACATAATTATTATACTTTATTACATGCCTTTCATATATTTAGTTATTGCGACGTTGAATTCCTTTATTCAAATTAAATTAACCAAAACGAAAATAAGAAACTTTATTTTAAAATTAGTATCAAAAACCAATAATCGAACATAACTATAATTTAATTTTGAGAACAAAGTATTAGGATATTTAAGCTTTTGTCCTAGAAAGTCATTTGCAATAGGCCTATATAAACCATGAATCACAGGCTTCCTCAGTAATATTGAATGTGTCAGACGATATTGAACTTCTGCGTTTAAGGGTTAAATGTTCTCTATAGGAAGTACTTTGTAAAGTGACTTGATGTGGGCCTGTATAGTGTGTAAGTTGTTGGGACTAGAGAGGTAAGCTCTGAGACAAGAAGCTGAAAAGCGGCTTAGTGTCAAAATAAATTATGTGTTTACTTACAGGAACACTGGCAAAAATATTATTCGGAAAATTAGTATGTAGTTTTTAAAACATATTTCACAACATATTTCACTAATTCTATAAACACGCATTTAGAAAATTGGTTGATTTAAGTTATTTCTACCAGAACCTAATAAACTCTCCAAAGTTTGTTCTAAGTAATGAGCACTTTTCCAATTTCACTTAGTGAATTGTTTTTATATTTCTTGCCAAGTATCCCGTTTTCTGCTTTAGTCAATATTCACTACTTTTAGGTTCTATAATTTAAAATCCAAATGTATATTTATTTTTACTCATCTTTCCAAATAATAGAGGCATTGATTTACCTAATGTATAATTAATTAGTTTTATCAAATCATGCGATGAGACCAAACATTTTGGTAGAATTTATAATAAATTGTGGTTGTGTTAATTTATAAACGACATCTTTTTATTATTTTTTGTTGTGTTTGAAATGTTACTTCTTGACTATATTATTATACTGGGTTAGTTTAAGGTCTTTATACACCCATTTAACTGTTTAGTGAGTGGTTAGAGAAAAATCAAATTAAAAAATAGTTTATGGGGAATATATACATTTGTTTATATTACGGAGCAACTATATCTAAAATTTTAAATTTGTGAGACTGTGAAATTTTTTAAATTTTGACCCCTATCGTGTAACATCTCAGTTTGATTGTATTTATAATAGAAACAAGCAACGTAAACTAGATGTCTCTATCTCGACCCTACCAAAAACCAAAACATTAAAATAATATCAATAATTATTCTGAAATTCTAATTAGGGGACTTCATTCCACAAGTGGAATCTGACCAGTATCAACTGTTTTGGTCCTTAAGAATTATCAGTGATTGAGTAATTTCTATACTAATATCATTCTCTTGCCCGTATTAACATGAATAACATCTTCCTTTTACTGTACCATAGGGATAAGTGAACAAAACAGGGTGTAACGTGAATCATGGGGGTTATAATTGACTTAATTATTAAACGAGCAATAATTGTATATTTGTATATTTAATATTTATAAATTTATTTCGGGAATCTAGCTAACGGTTCTAACAATTTTGATGTGCATTTTCATATGGTTGTTTTTTTTTTGACGTTTGGAATCGAATTCGCTAGGTCTTATGTCTGCAAAAATGCGAATAAACTCTGAAATGCCCATACAATTAAACTCTAAACTTCTTTTTATACCACCTTTCAAGTCACTTAGAAGGCGAATAGATACAAATTCTTTATCTAACACCTTTAAAGTAACTAAGTATTCGAATAGATACATTATAGATACAATCTAGATGTTAAAAATACTGAGCGATGCTCGGCAACTCAGGTACAAATGAGCCAAAGATTAGCGAGAGCCTTTAATGAGTTTTCTAACTACGAGAGAAGCGAAGCAGCCATCTGAGGCAGTAGGCCGATGTAAGATTGGGAGGCGAAGTGTCCAGGGGCAGAGCCCCTAGTAGACCTAATAATAGGTAGTAACAGTGATCGATTTCCAATTTGATGTATGTACGAAAACTACTTTGTTCGTTCTTTAAACTATTAACAAGACTTTAATTTGCGACTAGAAGCAATAAAATGAGATTATCTTTAATGGTATCGTTAATACTATAAGCTGAAATGCGGGTCAAGTAATGCCTTCAGAAACAACACCGTTTGAATTAAAGTACTAATAATTATCTTTCTATATTTTCTTATATAATTAATTTCGAAATTGTATCTTCTTATTGACCTCAAGAACTCAACATTGTTCTTTGTTTAATTGTTCATGGCTTAAATGTCTCTCGTTTAATGGATTTCCAATGGAATGAGGTGACAAATTTATTCAATAATTCGTTTCCCACTAGGTATATAATAAATAGGACCATGTATAAAAAACTGCTATTGAAAATCAATTAAACGTTTTGGTGAAACAGGCTGTATTAATAATCGTCCAAGATCAATAAGACCAAGGTCAGCAACAAAAAAGTAACATTTTATGGAATTTTTGGGAACAAAAGTTCGTTGTTGTAAACCCATATGTATCAACGAATCAACTACTTTTGTGTCTAGACAATTAAATATTCCTCACATATCCATGTGTAAAACTTCACATCAACATAAAAAAAACAAACAAAATAAAAATACATTGTTTGAAGAGTTGAACAAAGATTACTTCGATCGCAGAGTAGATTTTTATGAGTGATGATATTAAGAGCAAAATTGATAACAGTACAATTACCTTAAATGATACAGTATTCAGTGACAAAGCAACTGTTATACTTAATAGGTAAATTAATAGATATAATTCGTGTCTGTGGAGTGATATCAATCATTTCTAGATGCGAGAACAATAAATACTCTCAACATCCTAAGGAATCAAAGTATGATTAGGTATGATGAGGTATGATGGGAGGAAGAGTTGTTTAACCATTTTTCATTGGAGGGAATCTTACTGATAAAGTGTACTTAACTATGCTCTAACAACACATCATTTAAGAAATGAAATTGTACAAAAAACCATCAAGAGATATCGAAGTTAGCAGTTTCACATTTATACACCACATTGGGAAACAATTTGAATATTTCCCGTGAAAGGTTAAGATGGTAAGTTATTACAGCAGTAACTTCTAAAAAGTTTTAGTAATTGTAGACGGATGAGTTTGTTTAATTACAGTCTAATAACATATAAATTTGATAATTTTCCTTTAGGCTCCCACCGTTTTTATTAGGACTAAGATAGTATGTACCTCTAGTTTTCGTTTTTTGTTTTCCTTTATCAATACCATTTATGAGGTGTTACACCATAATGTTCTACTTTTAAACTTTTTGAGCAGCCCCAAAATTTCCAATTTTTTATATAGGGGCGAAGTTCATTTGTATGCCTTATAAACATTTTAAGAATTTAGTTTTTCTACCCATTTAGTAAACTGTGTTAGTTTGGTGTCCCAGACTTAATAACTCTGCATATAGTATAACATATTATTGTTTTGAGGTAACGTATTTTGTGAATTTATCTTGTCTTGGGATACAAAATTGGAAAAAAGCAAATGTCCAACTTACAATAATGTTTAAGACGATGTTTAAAAAGATTGTAATGCTTTATAAAATCTATAGTTTATTTATAATATTTTTTGTAATATTATTTCAATCAGACTACCAATTTTACCACAACAATAAAATCTTAACTGTAAAGTTTTATCAAAGTCGGGTAGTTAGTTATACTGTTAAATAGTTGCAACTTTATCTCTTTATTACAATATGCAGTGGAAATGATGTAACCATGCTTTATATTAAAGCTATAATATATTGTAGTTGTAATTTTTTAAATAGGGATCACACTAAAAATTAAAGCATTTTGTTTGATCTATTATAAATGTAAAATCATGGACATACTTTCGAACTGATGACAATACCCTTCAGAGCCTAAACGCTGAGCTCTCAGCTGCGCCGACCTGTAAGATTTCTAACAAATACACCAATCCACTAAAACAATATTTTTTAAACATCTTCCATCTTTAAAACACACGACAAAATCCCAGTTTAAGTGATTCCATACGTCCTTTTCCAATTTACATTGAACTTTAAAAATCATTTTAAATCAAATTTAAAAACAATAAATTATATTTTGTTTACTATCGTCCTTAAGACTACACTTTGAGGATTTATACGTATCCCCATGTCTAAGTTTCTAAAATAATCTAATTTATAATATCAAGGACTTCAAATATAACACATTTTTCGTTACTTCAGTTATTGCTCAAACTTTTCTTTGGGAGCAGATGTATTTCATTAACTAAAGGTGACTTTTCATAATAATAGCAGACGTACAAGACCTTGCCCGTTTAAAAAAAAAAGAGACAAATTAAAAAGGTTTTACAAAAAATTATTATTTTTAAAACATTAAACTTATTTAAACAGTATCACAACTTGAATAACTGTTTGAAGAATGTATTTATAACCATCTGTCTATTTTTTCTAAAATTGTCTTTCTTAAAATTAAGGCCTCAAAATTTCACATTTTTTAGTTACTTTATGGTCCAAACTTTGCTTTTCTTAGTAGATGTATTAGTTTAAAATAAATGTGGGTTTTTGAAATGATTGTAACACCTTGCCCATGTAAAAAAGAAGAATCACTAAATTGCTTAAACAATATCTAGACAAATATTTACAGGATTTTTTTAGATTAATCCTGCTATTGTGTGATTAATTACTTGGTCTCAAAATATTAAACTCATTATTTCAAACACGTTTAAAAATTTTAATACGCACCAGGGTTATATTTTTAACATTTAAATTTGAATATTTCAAATTTATGATTTTCTAGAGAACAGAGAACGTTAATTTGATTTCATTTAGCATAGACATATTATATAAATAAATTTTACTAAATTTGTATTATTAATCATGACCTTAAAACTGGATGACAAGTAATAATAAAATTATAAATTATATTATTACGTTTACATTAACAGTAATTACAATAAAAGTTTAAAGGAACCAGAAGAAAATCTATCCTAATAATTATAAATCTAAATGATTCCAAGTAGGAAATCAGATGTTAGTTGAAATGCAGCTGAAACAAATATGCCTACATGGTACTTTAGATGGTCAAAATAATTAGTATCACATATTATGAAATCAGTTTTAAAGTAAAACATAATTGAAATAGAATAATAATAACAATTGTTTTAAATATTTAGGTTTACGTAAATAACTACTTACATACACTAATTATAACTAAATATACTTTAAATTGCTTATAACTTTAAATAATTTACCCAATAAATTGAAGTCATATATTTAATTGATATATTATGCACAGTTTAGCGTAATTTCAGTTACGATTATTATAAACTGATTTTTATCAACTTTCTCAAATAACTAACCAAATGTTAAATTTAAACGGTTACTGTATGAAGCCCGATATACATATACAAAATAAACGAAATATAAATAATATTGTGGTTGATAATTGGCGTTAATTAATAACGAATTAACACTACAAAAATACTTTAGAATTATACCCTTCTCTTAAGAATTGTCCTTTAGAACTCTTAACAAGACTTTAATTTGCAACTAAAAGCAATAAATGAGATTATCTTTAATGTCATCGTTAACACTGAAGCAGTCTATAAGCTGAAAAGCGGGTCAAGTGATGACTTCAGAAACACCGTTTGAATTAAAGTACTAATAATTAATATGTAATTAATTTCCAAATTTTATCTTGTTATTGACCTCAAGAACTCAACATTTTTGTTTGTTTAACTGTTCATAGCTTAAGTGTCTCTCGTTTAATGGATTCAATGTTTTCAAGTGTTGTGTTGTAAAAGTTCAACAGAAAATAAATAATAACACACGCAAAATTTATTATTGTTTGTAAATCTTAATTTTATTAATCTTCATAACCGCCAATATAAGTTGGTATACAAATGTTTTCATCTCTTTTGATCCTAATTTCTTAACGAGCAACATCAATAACCTTATAACACACATATTGCCATGTTCAGAAACATAAAGATACACAAATACTTCTTAAATGGTGAAATTAAGAAATTAAAAACTTTTTTTAAATAAAGCAGTTGGGTCACCTGAACTGACAGACATGATACAACTATCAATATTGCGTTGATATTTAAAATAAATATTTGCAGTTAAAAGTTTAAATGAAATAAATGAGAACTGACATCCTTAGTCAAAGCTCAGGGAAAACTAAAAAACAAAATCTTGGCTGTTTTCTGCCTTTAGAGATAAATATTTTCTCCGTATATTTAGTGAAGGGGTTTTAGGGTTTGCAGTAATTAAACGTTTTTGTCCAGTTTACTACAGAAACGTCTAATCATATTAGTATAGACTCGAACCTAGCTACTTTTGTTCCATTTGCTCGTTCCTCATTTTTATCCGTTACATTGATAAAATAATACTTTTTCATTTGTAACAAATAATTTTACTTAAAAACGTTTTATTTCTTAGAATGGTGTTCAGCATTGATTTCTGAGGTAATCAGCCGATGGCTCATATCCCACAATTGGCAAAAATTTATTAATTTAATTATACATTGTTTATACATTTAAATATAAATTAAGTACATATTTATGGCACATAAACTACAAATACAAATTAGAAAGAGTTTTACAGAATAGTGGCACAGAATAATATTCGAAATTTAAAACAAACTTTAGTTTAGATAAGCTGCAGTTTGTTACTGCAAATTTCTAATATCTTGATATTTTGACAAGAGAGAAACAAAATACGACCAGTATTTGACTGGTAGAAACAATTTAAAACCTAAATACAAAAGAAAATATATTAACTGTAACAATAAAATATTTTATCTTTAGTGCAATTTTTTCCATTATCTTACTAAGTAGCAGGCGATAATAACCGCTCAGGTTTTCCCCAGATGTTCCTGTTAAAATAATTATACATTCACTAATCCATTACGTTGATCCAAGGTCTTCATAATATCCTGGATGATGATTGGAAAGTATTCTCGCTGGTTTTTAAAGGTTAAAAGTTAAGTTTTTATCCAATAATACTTTTCACTTAGATTAATAAAACAAGATTCCTTACATTAAAATATCACATTGCGCAAGTCTAGGAAACACATATTGTCTCGTAAATAAATATGCTATATTTTTTTTTAGAATGAATTACTTTAAATGATAATTTTCCTTTAAAGTCAGAGGAAATTGTCAACATAATGCCCTTTCAGGTTATTTGAATGTAAGTACAATTATTATGTCAAATAACTTAAAGGATTTTTAACTTTACATTTATGGATTTGTATTCAACTATGTTATCTACGTTTTCTGTTTTAATACAACTATTTGCACCACACGTCACTATATAAACAGCGCCGCTAGCGTTTCAATAGTAACATAAAAATAAGAAGAACTCATGGTACAAACTTCAAAATGGCTTTAAAGTAAATGTATTGGTAATCATGAGTGAAAAATCGACGCAGGAACTAAAAACAAATAAGTTTATCAAGACACACTATCATGGTTTTATTACTTCGATATAAATCATGAGTAAATAATAAAATGTATTATACCTCCGTAAAGTCAATTTATACTTTATTAAGAAACGAAAAAGTTTATTTTTATGTAGTGACTGAATTTAAAAAATAACTATGCGATTTTTAAGAAATGTTTACTATTAAGTTAATCACTGCCATTCGATAAACTACTCTTGCTCTAAACCATAAACGCAGTAAAAGTAGATTGTTTTAATTGTGCCAGTTTTTTTTATCATAGCTAAACCTTTAAATATTAATCAAAACATCAAACAAAAGTATTAGTATCAGTAATTTAAAGGTTCACACAAAAACCCTTCATCTATGTTCACCTGTAATTTAAATCTGTAAAACAATACAAACAATTTAAAAATATAATATTTGCAAATACTTCTACTTGTAATTTATTGACTTGTTGTCTTAATCGTTGGAAAATTATCAAAAGATAGCCAGAAATATTTATAATAATTAGCTTTTGAAAGAGCCGAACTTTAATAAACACTTTTATTCGAACTCGAATAAAGAAACATCAATGTGGTTTAGCATTTTACAAAATCAAAATGATTAGATAGTTTTATATTAAATGCATAAACTATCTTTAAAAACAAAGTAAGTACATACAATATAATATATCCTTTATATGTTCATGAACAAATGATTTTTTGGGGAGCTGCTTATTTTCAACACGTGATAAGCCGGGTATACTATATCTCTTGTATACTATATCCTTATTCTTACAATACTTGATGGAATTATAATGAAATGAATATAAATAAAATATTCTTAAGTGCCTAATTGTTGGTAGAACGATTATGATAGTTAATTTATGTTAGAGGTTGATGATATCGTATGCAACGATTTATATTTTATTTATTTATTTGTACATATACATAATCATTAAGCTAAACATATTATTATTAAAATTTTAAAATGTATTTCACATTAAATTTTTTCACTAATTGTGCTATATTCATGGCTGTTCAAGGTTGCGACTTGAATGTCGAAACTTATTTCAGTAGTTTACTAAAATTTTAGATATGCACAGTTCACAATAAATTACAGTTATATATGTTCAATAATTGGGAGCAGAAAACACTAAGTTTAAAATTAAATTCAAATTAATGGCGTCAATAATGCAATGTGGGTCAGTTTGTAATGATAACAAACAAGTTCCTCGGTCGACTATCTTGATTTTGACTTTTATAAAATTCTTAGTTTTCAAACCAGGTCAGATTACAGTTTCTAAGTGTAGGTTTATCTGGTAAACTTTTTATTTCCTTGTGAACTTATGATATTATTTAAACTTTCGTCCTATCTTACTTTTCACGTTTGTAGAAATTTTAAGCTAAGTATTTTTGTAGAACCTCGTTTGGCCAACTATGTTTCTATGCATTTAAGATGAACTCTTACGGTAGAAAACTGTTTATATAAATTGTATATTATCTAGTTTTTTAGTCAAGAAAATACTTGTTATTCTATATTCACAATGTGTGTGTGTGTGTTTTTTTTTTTTCTCAAAATTTATTTTGATTAAACTTTCACTACTGTTTTCATCATTGTCTTCCGGGGAAAAAGTGCTAAACTTTTTCTCATTTTAATAATCGAGGGTGATTACATAAAAATTTTAAACTGTTTGTAAATAATCCACAGATTATGTGACTTGTAATGATGTATAGATTGGCTAAGTCGTACAGCATAAACCAATAACAGCACGAGAAATGTTAGTAATTAATTTCAATATCCAAAAAAAACTGCAATGATATTGCAATATATCTACGACTTTATCAAAATCACGATATTCATCTTTTTACAAAAACATCAGTATATATAGTGTTTTCGTTATGAGTCATTATAAGATTGTATTTGAGACAGCAATATAGTAGTTATGCAAATTGTTTTCTTTAGAACTTTGTTTATATTGTGTCATTGTTTCAAATATAACGGTGTATTACTTTTATAGTACAGTAACTTATACAAAAGTCATTTCAACACTCAGGATTTTTTTCATATGGTAGGTTTTGGTCAATGTATCAAAAAAGTACTTACCCTTAAATTTGTCATACTCTCCACATATATTTATAGTACAAAACTTGGTTTATGTCAAATAACTCGTTCCATGTTATAAAAAAATAAAATTGAGAAATTAAAGAAGGAAAGGTTTTCATCGAAAGTGATAAAGTTATTTAGGTTGTTTTTGTTATTTTGTTTTGACTAAGTAATGATATTGGCCAAATGTTACTAAAATTTGGCTGTATCCAATTTTCTCCTCTTTTATCCATTTATCAAAAAACATTAGACACAATAAATTTGTACTTTAAATTAAAGTACCTGGGAGACCGAGCATTACTCGGTATTTTTTTATTGTGTTTTTTAGGAAAATATATGTAAATACAAATCGCATACTGAATAAATATGAATATTTTTCGAACTTTCGTACATATGAACTGTTTATCCTATACTCTAATACGAAATAAAAATACATAAACAGATGTCGTTCTCCTCAAAAACCTACCTTAAAGGTTAGAAATTAAAGAAATTGTTTTTAGCTTGAAATCAGCTGATAATGGATATAATATAGGAAACAGCTGATTACTGTTTTTATTATAGTCAACAAACATATGTAATGATTTTAAACTCTATAAGCCCAATGTTAAACATTTTCAATTTTCAAATGAGTTGTTTAGAAAAATACGAGTTTTCCTGAGGTAGTGGTTTTCACCAATCGATTTTTTAGACCCAAAAGCCTCTAATTTCAAACTGTCAGCAAAATCCTTCCGCTGGATCTCGAGATTGCTCGTACAAACACACAGACATTGCTCGTATTAGAGTATAGGATAATGAATGGAAACTATCCTAGGTTATGTTTTTTATAAAATAGATAAAATGTTAGATTAAAGCAAACTAATAGCTTTCTGACCTAAATTTTAATTAATTGCTTTATTTATATTTACCGTTAGGATTTACAGTTTTTCCTGAAACATTCTTTATAAGAAACCGAAGTACTTACAATTACATAATTTAAAAGATATTTTGTCAGATATTTAAAATTTAAGGAAGCCAAAATAGGCATTTACCACAAGAGTTTGTGGTTTTAATTAATTGGTTTTAGCAAATATTTTTTGTAAAAGCTATTGAACCTTATCATTTCTTTTGACTGCAGTTTAGTTTGTAAGATGTTTGTATTACTTTACTGTCTTCATAATCAGGATAAACTGTGTTTTGTCCTTTAGTATAACAGTTTTAGTAATAGAATAACTTGTTTGTCAGTTGTCTTTGTCAGTTCACATTATGTGGAACTCTGTTGATGAGGACTTTACAAATGCAATACAATGCTGTGTTTACACAATTAATTCATGTTGTAAAATTTATCAGTAAGTTACAATATTGATACAGAATATTCTGTGCAACTGGATATAACTATTTATGTTATGTTCTACATGCTATTACTCATGCTTTATGTAGTATAGGGAGCAAGTATGCTCTCCTAGAATTATTTTGGCTTTAGACTAATATTTACTTATGTGTTTGTCTTTTATTACAGTTATTGTATTGTGCTACTTCTTGGACATTTAATATCAACAAATAAAGTGCAAAACGAAAATAGTAATTTAAGCCTTGTATTGTATGTTATATAAATAATGGGTGAATATAAGTATTAATTAAGGTTTGGTAAATGATGCAGGTTGTATGGCTAATCCAAAAATATTTAACAAACTTAGCTAAAAAAATTAAGTACTTATTTTAAGTTGGGAAGTTTTACAAAAAGACGAATAAAATAGTAAATAAATAAACTATACGAGTCGGAAAAGATCAGAAGTAGGATTTCTTAAGCGGTTAAGATATTTATACTAAAACTACTTTCTGGATCATATGGTTAAATGTATAGGTCGCATTTTAGTAATAGATTATAGGTTTTTAATTATTCGCGAAAGAAAACTTGCTACAAATACTCAAACATTTTCTATAACAAAACAATCAATAATTGTTACTATATTTAGTCTTTAACAAAGTGTTTAACAATCATTATAAACCCCTTTTATAATTAACTTTTAAGGTATTATTTCTGAAACAGGGCAGCTAAGAATTTCCTTAAAATTTATTAGAGTTCACGATATCAAATACTAAGAATTGAGATTGATCAGGGTTTTAGAGAGAGAGTGAACTTTTTTTAACTTTGTATTTATTTATTAAAGGGTTTGTATTTAATTTAAATAAACTATCTACTCACACTAAACTTAATGATTGGGTTCAAACAATTTTAGTTTTTACTGACATAGTAGTGTAAAATAGGTTGTGTTGTTAAAACCTTACGAAATTGAGTTTATTTCTACATCTGGGAAATATCTGGTAACTTCATTTAAAATTTAATAACAAAAGGTGATATAACTTAGGATTTACAAAGACGTGGACAGATGGACCCTACAGATGACCCTTAAGGCCCAGGTAAGCTATATTAATATTACAACAGTATTTTCCCAGTCAGGTATTCACTTATTAAGCGATATGTATGTAGAAGTAGACACAACGTTCTTTTAACTAAAACTGTACGGTACCCAAAACGATTAACCACGAAAATTATTTTTGAATTGAAGAAATTGATAAAATAGATGGTCTAATGTAGAAAAGGTTAAACCTTAAATTTTTTTTTTGAAAAACCCTGACTACAGAATAAAACTAACTAGACTAAATAACTAAAACTAATTCAGCAACATAATTACAAGGTATAGCCTAGCATTGTTACTATTGTATGTAATTTTTGAAAACACGGTAAGAACACGTAATGAACGTGTAAGGATAGAACGAAGTAGCTTAGTAAGTCTTTGTATTGAGAAAAACATATTCCACACAAATTGTATTAAATTACAGCGCACTCTAGAAGGTAAAAGTTTTCTACCTCAGGAATTGTTAACACGGTTTTTTAAAGGCAAATGGAAAACTGTAGTTGCAATAAGGATCACAATATATTTATACAAACAATAGTAAAACTTTTTTGATTAGCATGTTTGTGGTACCAAGTCACTATTATAATTAATAATAATAATAATATTACCTTGTTGGGTCCGTCACGTGACTTCTAGTCGTGTATTCCTTACGACATGTTTCGGAGCCGAAACTCCATTATCAAGTTATATTCACTCCGAAGAGATCGTCGCACATTAAAATAAATAAAACATATACACACATACACACTTACATATCACAACAACACATAAACACGATACCGCGCTTGACATAAACTTAGGTGCGCAACCTATCATTGTCGGTTGAATACTGCCGGTATTGCGTTCAGGGATCTTAACGATGTTTATCTCTGTTTGTCTTCTGTAAATATTTGATGGCCGTATCATATAAATGGTGAGAGTGAAATTAGAGTTGGTCATTTAAGATATCGTCCTGTTTATGTTTGAATGCTTTATAAATTTCATACTCTTCCTTAGCATTCATTAGTCTACCTTTGCCGCAAATGTGTAGGGTTTCTAACAAATATTTACAGAAGACAAACAGAGATAAACATCGTTAAGATCCCTGATATGTTTAAAGAAAATTATTAAATTGTTGAATAAAAAAATTAGGCATTTCTATTAAATAATGTTTGAGAGATTTGCCTATAACACTAGCTATAAAAACATCAAGCATTGTGTTATAAATTTCTACTAAAATGTCTCCTAATTGCTAAGATAATATTTTAATAATTAAAATAACACTAAAAAACAAAGTAAGAAAATTGTGTATATCAATTAACATCAATCTCCCATTCTGAGAATTAAAATAGCCAATAGTTTAATCAATTTCACTAAATTTTAAATTCAATATTATAATCTGCTTTGTATTAATTAATTTATGAATTTATATAGAATGGTCAGAACAGCAAGGCTAGATATTGGATTTAATAATCTTCGTTATCATTTTATTCATAGTTTAACCCGACTAACCATCTAGTCAAGAGACAATGATGTAAGAACTATTAAAAATAGGAAACAAAATAAGGAGAATAGATATTTGAACTAAATGGTACCTTACAAATTTAAAGATAAAAACGGAAACAGACTTCAGGTACAATATTCAAAACTTCTATCCACATATTACTATTGACTAGAAGCTTTAAATTACAAGTTTTCCAAAGATATAAATTGGCTTTTTTTAAACCACTGTACAAAACGTACATTACAACTTTTGTACTGACCAAGACATTTAAAATTTACCTAAATTTGTGTAAAATGGGACTTGGATAAACCTTCAGCGATTTGAAAATAATTAACATGCAGCTCTGAGAATTTCACCTTCAAGAAAGAAGTTGGTTAAGGAATACATAAAATGGATTTTACGTCGATTAAATTCCGCTCTTCTACCCAGAAGTACCATAGTTTGGAGACGTACATTCAAAGATTAGGGATGATTTGTGTTAAGCATATATATCAAAATAGAAGGGGAACAACAACTGTATGAAAAGAAACAGTTTTTGTTAATAAATGGAAACTTCCAACGTTGTTAATATCACATACCTTAAAATGAAAATTTAAACTAAAATTGTATGTTAAAATTTAATATATGTCAAATCGCAGAAGGGGGACAAACCCAAGTGAGTAGGGCGAAAAGAATAACGAGCGAAGCATGAGAGGTGCCTCTACTCTAACATTAATCAATAATTGAAAGTAAAACACGTAAATAGTTTATTTCAACTAGTTCCTGCAGCTAATTATTTATTTATTTGTGTTCCGTGTTTACATCCATTTCCTCTATACATTATTTATATCAGTGTCGGAACATTTTCATTTTAAAAGATTTGTTGTTTGTATTTCCTTATCATTGTACTTGTTTTATATGTTGACCTTGTACAACGTCTGTGTAACATTTTGTAAATTAATTACGTTTGTCAAAGGTTTTTACATTTTAGGAGAATGTGTTATTTATCTTCTACAATATTACGATCCTCCATGGAAAACATTTTGTCATTGTTATTTTTTCCTCCTACATAATTAAAAATGTTCTATATTTTTTCAGTACAATCGCATATGTTTCTAATATAGTAAACAATGCCAATATTTTATTCTTTCAGTATAGAAACCAATCACCTATATTTTTTCAGTAAAGTAAACAATTAAGTATATTTTTTCAGTACAATCGCCTATATTAGTAAATAATACCAATATGTTATTCTTTAAATATAGAAACCAATCACCTATATTTTTTCAGTAAAGTAAACAATTGCCTATATTTTAAAGTGTAATAAACAAACGCCTGTATTTGTTCATTATAGTACAAAATCACCTATTTTTTTCAATATATTGCAATGTAGTAGACAATAGCAAGTTAATATATTATGATCTAACTTGAGGGAGCATCCAAAGGTTGCTATCCAAAAACAAATTATCGTATGCTTACGGTTGTGTGTCGTATTTTTTTAAAGGGATTAGTTTACAGACATCCAAACAATTAAATACCTACTGGTTTCTCCTATGATACGTAGTTTTAAAGACATTTTCAAAAAATTTTGGCAAGAAATTATTCCCAAAATGTACATGTATTACAGCAAAATTGCTTAACAATTTGACTTTGCTCAATAGACAGTGAACGGATACTTTAAAAAAAAAACAAAAAAAAAACAGGTTCAATTTGATAAAAAATATAATTGTCACTCACGTTGTATTATTGCCACTCAAATTTTAAAAACAAAACTCAATCATCTACAAATTTTCAATTTAATACTTCAATTAATTGTCACTCACTCATATAACATGATTCATGTGTTTAATCAAATCTTAAATATTTTCACTTAAAACTCACTTGAACACCAAACCAAGATAATCTGCTCAGTTTTCATGAAATTTGTAATAAAATTTTAATAGGTGAACAAGAGCAATAAATGTGATTATTTTTACATCTTCGTTAAAATGAAGAGCTCTTAAAGCTTGAAAAATGGGGTCAAATAGCGAATTCTTAAATATTCTTAATTATTTACTGACAAGAATGCAAATAAAATGTTATGTTGGTGATTGGAATTTTCATATTTTCGTCATTGCTTTCCTTATTTAGTAGTGAAAAGCTAATAATTTACCAAAAATATTTTATTAAATGTAAGTTAATTTTAATAATTTAATCGCCATGCTTAGTTTTCAAAAGAAATTTACAATACATTCAAACATATCACAAGTAAATGTCTCTTTTATTTTGTCTGTGAGACTTTTTTTGTAATTTAACTAGTTTGCTTAGTTTACATGACGCGCTTTGGAACTCGTTTCATATTTATATTGTAGCTCTGTTGAGGTCGTTATTACAAAATTTAATTACAGTACAGCATTACATATCCTAGCGCGCACAATAACACAGATAATACCACCGCGTGTGCACAACATGGAATAGTTTTATCTACTGAGGACGAGGGAAGTGTAACATAATTATCCTTTTAATCATCAGTGACTGATACAAACACAATGAGTTTTACAGTTTCTTTAAAAGAGGAATATTAACGTAAAATTAGAATATTTCTACAGAAAATAAAGTTGTTCAAGTTATAAAATTTTCGTTTTATAGATGTAGAATAGATCCATATTTAAATCTTATTAGTTTTCAAAAAGCATTATATGAACAATAATATATATATATATTTATATATACATATATATGTATATATGTTTAGGTTAAACCTGCATTTTTTCTTAAAAATAGAACACATTTTGAAACCTCAATAAATGCATTAAAATTATAAAATCAGGCAAGGCTAGAAATGCTAGGTAAATTCTGATCTCCAGAAATGCTTATTTGTCATTAATTATAGTGCACTTTCTCTCATTTGCAACACAATTAACTACATTTATTCACTTTACTTAGTAAACACTTTAATAACAAACTAACCAACCACACTAACATAACACAAATAACTAAAAGAAACAGACTAACAATAATTACTAACACTAGCGTAGAATTATATTGTTAGTGGCAAGTACTCCTTAACAAACACAAGATAACGTGAAGTGACTGCGACAACCGTCAAAATGACAAACTATTCTATTATTAAAACTACAAATCTTGTTAAGTTCAGTGTTTCATTATTCATTAAGTGTCAAAGAAAGTAAAAGAAAAAATATACTTGCAGAAAATGTTTGAAAAGGACAAAAGCTTTAAATCACAAACACAGTACTTCTTTTATTAATTATTGTTCTTCAAATGTTCACAACATAGCAAGTAGACAGTACATTGTAACTCTCTCAGTAAGTAACAAAGTGCTTTCTCCTGATCGTATAAATCACAGTAATATATGTCATGCTTACCTCGCTTGGAATACCTGCCCCTTCCAGTTAGTTTTCCTCCAGGTCCAAGCAAGAGCAAACCTCCATTAGAAAAAGTAAAATCTTTTATACACTACAACGTTCGATCCTACGTCGCGACGACAATTTTGCAACGTACAGCCCCAGGTCACCTGTCAAACACTATTTCTTGACTTTTAGGCCAACGCTGGTTTTCTGTTATAAAATAAATTACATTCACCTACTGGAAGGCAAAGGCTACTTTCTTTAATTCACCTAGGTGATGCAACTTAGCTTTGAATAAAATTTGTTTTATTCTAATTAAATTTCTTCGCGACTTCCAGAATTTAAAAGATCACTAGCTCAGATAATTAACAACTCTTTGTTTACTTTTTGGTAAATCTCAGAGACGTAAAAACACTGAAACAGCCTTAGTAACTTATTTGTGCTTTCAATAACCTTTTCATATATTCACTACTAATTGTATAAAACACAGGATATAATAATGGATAATCATTAATACAGGTAATTTAAAACTCAAGTGATTTTTGTTCTGTAAATAAATAATACATTTTATTTACCAAAATGCTAAAATAAAATATAAATTTCAAATAAAATGATAATAATTTTCTTTGGGTATATTCCCCTTCAAACAATAATTTTTACACTTGATTTAACACATTTATTATACAAATAGGCAGAACGTTCTAATTTATATTTAATTTACCTTTTTGCTTATTCAAAATATGATTTGATTTATTTTTAATTTAATTTACTTTTTAATGACTCTACTTTATTTCTATGGATTTAATTTTAAAATAATTTTCAAGAGATTAATTAATACTATCCTACCTAACCCAGTATATGAAATATTTTTTTTAATTTAACTTCAGGCAATTTTTGTCAACAAAAATAACGTAACATACGCTTTTCACAGACCTTATGTTTGCTGTTCCTGTATTTACTATGCTGGTGACGTTTTAGTTTATTGTTTCGGTCTCAGATTCCAGAAACTTTCCCCGAACAGCCTCCCTGAGGATCTTAGTCTGTTTGCAGTCGTCTTGAAGTCGTATGCAGGTTAGTAGGTTCGATTCCTGGTTGAAGTCCTGTTTCCCTCGGGTCGTTCGTCTCGCTATTCCTTCAGAAGTCCAGATTCATGTATAATCCTGTAACTAGATTACTCTGTAGAAATCATGAAGTCCAGATGCATGGACACTGCACCGTGATAATCGTAAGAAGGTAAGAAGATAAGAAGACCGCGTTAAACGCGTTATTGGCTTTTATAGGGCTTCTCCTACCCCTTTCACCGTTGATTTTTGTGGTTTTTTCAACTTTCTTAAAACTTCACCTTTTTCAAAGTTTTTTGGTACTGTTTTGTAGTATTAATTATTCTAGGAATTGTTATGTTATTTTTATCATTTTTTATCCACAACGTTCCTCGCAAACTCGTTTTTTAACTCTTTCACCTTCCCCCAGAAGTTTAATCGGTCTATCACTTCTACTTTAGTGACGTTGGCCTGCTGTTATCGTGGTCTATTGTCTTTTTTATTTTCTAATAACTTCCGGAGTTCTGCTCAAATTTTGATTTTCTTTGAAGATTCTTAATCAGCATGATGTCTTCTTTCGCCTCGAAGTCGAACCGTTGTTGTGCGAGTTTTCTTTCTTCTTTTATGCTAATCGTAGTTTTTTGCGTAACGTTCTATGAAAAAGTTTTTCATCTTTTACTTTTTTCAAATTCCCTTTTGACACTTTCATCTGACCTGTGAATTTGGTACATGGCCGCAGTTTCACTTTGTTTTTCTTTTTTGTAGTGGTTTTTTTCTGGGACTTAGCAACTTTCGGTTTTTCTTAAGTTTTTGTTTTAAATTTACTCCCGAAATTTATGCCAAATACTGGTGTTTTACAATACAATATAATACCTATGACTCTATTTAATCTCTTTATCAACTTTAAAACTTAAATTTATTTTAAACTCTTTATTTTAAGGTGCGAAATTTGTCACCTTTTCAATTTAATTAAATTTAACATTTTCTTTATTTTTTCTTATAAAACTTTATTTCTTTAATAAACTGTTTACTTTTGATTTACTTAAAAACTCTTTTTTCAATACTCTAACTTTATGCAAACTTTGCACTTTTCTCTAAAATCTTTAATTATCAAAATTATGAGTTTTGTCATATAACCTTCCTTTCTTGAAATTACTTGGCATTTTCAAAAATACCATTCTTTTTTAATTTTTAGTTAATTTAAAAATGTCCCTTAACTTCTAACGCTTATTACGTAATTAATTAATTTTACTATTTACGATTCAGGAAATAGATGACCAATACACACGTTGCTTGCGTAATGCATTAAACAAATAAAAATCCCGAATTCTTAAATTCCTAGATCCCGGTTATTCTCATAGAAATCAGTAATTCAGGCTAAGTTAATTTTCAGTCTTTTTCTTGTCGAGGTCAAAAGACGGGTTTCGTTAGATAACGACTCTTTCGCCAGGACTTGTTGTTTCATGACATACAAACGGTTGCTACCCGTGGCAGATTCGAAAATTCGATTTTTGCAAATTTTTTTACAAAACTCAAAATTCTAAATTGCAACAGGGTTTTTCCGTTGCAGCACATTGCCAATGTTTAACAAAATGTTTTCGTCTTTTTTGTAGGTGGAGTAAAGTCCTTTAATTGGAGTAAGACTTTAACAACTAACAACAACTAGTTTTACATTTAATTGGAAAATTTTGTCATATTGTAAACAAAAATAATATCAAGTTTTTTTTCAATCAAATTTCTCAAAATTGGTGGAACACACTTTATAACAACCCAGAAAATTCCCCTCCTATTTTGTGATAAAACACATTAAAAATACAAGTTATTTAATTCTATGCCATGAATATTTTTTGTAAACATTTAAAAAAACAAATCTTGTTAATTTTAAATTTATGTAAGCTTCATCATGAAGATTTTAATAAATAAGTCCGTTGGGTTAAATATAAACTCTCGTACAAGCTCTCCGACAATGAACAGTAAAGTTTTTTTTCTCGTTTCCCCAGGGTAAGCTGTTTACAACAGGGTACTTCACTTCCATTAAATTTTATCTAAACTTCTTATTTTACAGCAAACATTTGTTAAACCAAGTGAATTAATTTTCAACTTTAGGGACGGTTTGCAATTTAGTATTATATCTGCAGTATCCGTATTTGCACGAGTACAAAATAAGAAACTAATACTCTAAACAGGAAGTTATAACATTGTAGTAAGAGTTTGATTAGCAAGCTAAGGGTTTGGTACGGTGGGCGGTTATGCATCTTGAAAAATGTACAGTATTATTTATATTAATAAAAACATTAATATTTTATTTTATCACGTTCTTGAAAAAAATTGTGTTTTCATTTAAAAAAATCATGCTTTTCATCTAGGCAATACTTTGCTATATCAGATGTCTCGCCCTGGTTGTATTTAAAATGAGCAAAATGTTCTTTAATCTTGATCTTTATATTCCTTATTGTTTGGCCTATGAATGTTTTGAGAGACACTTCCCAACTGACACTATAGATATCGGATTTTTCCTGTACGGTGATACGATCTTTAGGGTTGCCTTTCCAAGGTTGTTTTCCGATGTAAGAGCTACGTTTACATTTTATTGTTTTCTGAAGGTTTTTTGCAAAATATTTGATAAAGCGGGAGTATACGTCATTCCTACCCGTAAATTTTTCCGATTTGTATGTGTTTAAGGTTGATTTCGATGTTTTAATTTTCTTGTCGGTGTTTTTCCATATAATGTTGTCTATTGTGATTTTTGGGTATCCGTTAAATTTTGCCGCTCCAAAGAGATATTGTTTTTCTGGTAGATAACTTTGCTGAGGTAGGTTAACCAGACGGTGGACCATCTATAAACAAAAACTAACATCGTATTAATATTTTTTAATGCTATATGATTAACCATTTTATTTTGATTAAAATAAGGCAAAAGTACTGGCTATAAATTCTTTCATAGGTCTAATCATTTTCATAATAAAAAAGTATTATTGACAATTTTTTTTTTCTTTCTGTATATTAACGGTTAACTGAATTATGAAACATAAAAAATTATTATAGTAATTAATTATAAACACCACCCAAAACAGCACCCAAGAATAGCGAAGTCTTCTGTAATATGACTTTTATTAAAAACAAAATACTTTATTATTGTTACCTGTTATATTGTAAAATACATGCAATGTATTTTTATAAAACACAAAATTATGACTAGAAAAAAAAATAGAAGCGTTTTGGGAACTATGTTTCTATAAATGTTTTATTAGTTTGATGTAAGGCATAATATTCTGTAATTTTGTAGCTATTTTTAGAAACATATTTACCACGTTTAATATTGATATGAGGTACTTGCATACAAGGTGTACATATTGTAGGACACCTGACGTTTTTTTATAAAGTTACAGAACCCTAAAAGGGAAACACATTGTATATAATTAACAAAGTTTAAAAAACTCTCTGCAAATATTCTGCTGCAAAATAAAAGTTGGCCTTTAAATATAAAATCCATCAGCCTTCAGCAAAACAGAGCCAAGATTTTTTTCTCCAGTTCCCCTAGGGTTTGTGTGTTTATGACTAAGCATGCCAGTTCTTATTTGGTTTATTTCAAAGTTTAATTGCAAACATTTTATAAATCTTTTTTTATATTAGTTTCTCGTATTTATACTACAAAATATAATGCAAATTGAAATCTATTTAATAAAATGTTGTTACTTGTGTAGAAACTAATATTCATTTCTATTATATTGCAAATATAAACAAACAATTGACTCAAAGATTGTTTAATATCCCAGTTTTTTTTTTCAGTTTAATCGATAGTCCAGAACCATAAAATAAAGTAAATTTGTAGGTGCATTTATACGCTTGGGTTAAAAAAATAGAGTAAAAGTTGTGGAAAACAATCAACGATTATGGGGTTGAATTAAGTGTTACAACACTTGTATATTTTCTGACAACAAGAACCTTACCTCAATATTTAGATAGCAAAGTGTCAAACACACGTTTATAATTCAGTCAAAGTAAAGTAAGCTTCAGAGCTTTGAACCCGACATCATCATTCTGTACTGTTACTATGCTAATTCCCTTATCAAATACATTGATTTAGAATCCATTGTTTAGCTCACGAATCAGTGATATAATTAAAGAATATTACACGTCAACTGATCCAGTATCTATTTTAGGTTTTCTTACCTTAGTTGTCGATCGCGATTTCGGTCAATTCGACCATCATCAGGACATTAAAAAACAAAAACAAAAAACACTAATAC
>JAGFPH010005774.1:59372-80502 GCA_018207615.1 Philaenus spumarius
TTATATTACATAATAGGTTACTTAATTAATTTCGTAGAATAATAGTTATTTTTAATAAAATAAACGACTGATTATATAACTCAAGTTCACAGTTTTAGCAATATATACAATTGCAAATTGGTAGAATTTATAAATACATTTAAAAGTGTTTAATATTCCGAAAATTTAAAGCATAGTTTCAAAATATTGTTTGCTCTATATATATGTAAGAGAGTTCTAATGTTCATGTAATTCTCTGCTTACTATTGAATAGTACTGTAGGTTTACTACCATTGTATTCAACGATTGCCTTAAATTAATTTTATTGTGAGAGTTCTTCGAACTAATTTCAGAAAATGCGGAGTAATATTGCCGAGTTTGTAAAGGTACAAAGGTAGGTTTAAAGTTTGTCACAAAGTCTATTTAACTTTAGAACACAGAAGCAGATCAATTTATCTTCGATAAAACCTTCTAAGGGAATACAATTTTATAAATTTTCTCTCAACAAAGGGCTACAGAGAGAATTTCAATACTTTTGTATTAAGTATACATATTAAGATTGTTTGAGTATAGTAAGAAGATATGATTGTGTCAGAGCATGTGATAATATTGAACAAGCTGAATCTATCAAATACTTAGGTATAACGATTGACTCTGGAAGTACCTGGAAATCACACGGTAAAAGCCTTTAAACTAAATTTTAAAACATTTTAAGAATTTTCCACCTTCTTAAGACAATTCCCGTTCCAAGTGACTATCACTTCCCGTTCTATCAGTTTACTATTCATATTAGACTGTAATATGGGTTAGCTTGTTATGAAGGAACATATTCAGCTACTTTCAATCGAAAAATATATCTTAAGATAAAGTATATGTATCTCTAATCAAACTAAACACCAACTTTCTTTTCCGTTATGTATAATTAATTATGAAAACACTTGCCTTAAAGATTGTGTATGCATACAAAGTCATAAAGATACACAGTAGAACTAAACCAGTTTTGACAAATGGATATAGAGAATGCCTAAGAAACAGTAAATTTGTTCTACTGTATATATTAAATTGTATAATTTGCTTCCCCTAGAATGTTTAACTTAGTTTCAGAAATATAAGCAAATTGCAACACTACATACATTCTTCAATCTCATAAAATCGTATTTGTTTAACTTGACTGATGTAGACAATTTAACGAGTATTTTAAAGTAATATTTGTATTTATATACATATTTCATTAAACAAATTATTTATTATTTATTGGTTACACAAATTTTTGTCAAATAAGACAATGAATTATGAATGAGTTATTCATTATGGGAATGTTACTATACCTTTGTAATTGAGAGAATATTGGTGTTTGTGTGTTTTTGCAAAACTAGAAATTCAAATACTAAATTTAGAGGTAAATTTCTTCTATGTATTAAATAATATATACGCACTATTTTAACAAAATTAAACAAAATTTTTCCTAAACTTTTTACGATTTTTGTTTTGGAAGAGTTATAACCTCATCACAGTAATAGCCTTTTTGGGTTTCGATTGGGAGTTGCAGGGTAGTAAGATGTTTTTCATTTATTTGTATAGTATATATAAAGGAAATTGAATTTTAATTATTGTATTATTTTCATATTTATGTTTTTCGAAGCAGTTTATAAGTTAAATATGAAATATCATCTTATTATTTTTTTTAATAACTACTAACTGAAATTAATGAAATACAAAATAAATATTAAGGCTAAAATATTCTCTCATTGTTTTATTTAGTAGCGTATTTAAAAACTACATAAAGGAACGTCAAGAAAACTACATAGTGTATGAGGTTTAAAATTCTCTTCTAAGCTTGTATGATTGCGCAAAATAGTGTATACCAAATGTGTAGTTTCACTCAAGAAGCAAAAGACAAAAATAATTAACAATTCCAGTTTCAGAAAAAAAACGTTTAACTACGTAAAAAAAAGTGCAAAGTTCATTATTTCTAAATGAAGTGTTAGTGAACCCCTTTAAAAAAAAATAGATATGTTTCTTAGGTCAAGACAAACAAAAAACACCATATAACCATTTGTCTAAAATTCATAGATTTCTGTCTGTCGGTATGTATGTGTTTTCTACAAATGGTTTTATAACTCAAGATCTATTTAAGTTAGAAAATTTAAACTAGGTATAATGTGTACATTCGTAAATAGAATAACTTTTTAAGACTTATTTGCTGTAACTAATAACTAAAGCTGTTTCAAAATGGTGGCCGTTTAAAAATTTCAAACCTAAATTACTTAAAACCCGCACATTTTAACAGAAAATGTCAAACACCTTTTTTGTAGCCTTTTTTGTTCCCTATCGGATGGTGTAACTTTCAAAACAATCAGATGAAGGATAATAGTTGCGACATGTGTAATACTTGGTTTGTTTAACCCAGCATCCTACAGTATAATAACAGTAAATAAATACTACAAAGTCTAGTCAATGAGAGCTCAGAAGAGGGGTGTAGAGTGCATGGAATGTGCGATAATTTTTGACTTTAGGACTTTTTTAGGAATAGTTAGAAGGTGAACATACTAAAAGTCCCCACCCCTGGGAGGTAAGCATAAGGTGGGAGGGGAAGGGGGTGTGGAAATGGCCCATTTTTAGATTTTTTGCTGATATCTCGAATAAGGTGCACTGTAGAAAAAATGTTACTTATAATAATGAAAGATAATTTAATTTTATATACGATTGTTTCTTTACATCGTTGTCCAAATCCCAACGGTTTTCGACATATAAGTTATTGAAAATCGACAATTTCCGAAAAAATCGTGTTTACCTCAATCTTTTTGTTAAACATTTGCTTCAAATGCCTCCCACGACCGTGTCTCAGAACAATTTTCAGAAAAGAAGTTGTAGAGAATTAAAGTTTCTTCAATTTGATATACACTTTAGTCATTTTATCTTCAACCAATCAAAAGTTATAGAAATTTTAAGATGTATGCTTAATTTCGATGTTCCTCTAGAAATTAGTATGTTGAAAGCCTGTTGCGTTTTAACTGCTGCAACTTGCTATCATGTTGAAGAACGATACCTTAACAATGGAAATAAGGTAATTGCAATTGAAACACAAATTTTTTTATAATCTACTATATCACACAAATCAATGAAATTAAACCAACGTATATAAATAAACGTAATTTACTTAATTAAATAAGTGTATTAAATCAGGTAAGTACTCCATTTATTGCGAAATATTTGCACGGGTCAGCTAGTTCATACATATTAGACATAAAATTTTAGTTGTGTACATTTGCAATGTTATCGTAATTGAGTCTCTTAGAAGGTCTAGGAATACATGCATTTGATGTATGAATGTGCTTCGTAAGGGTACAAAGCTTTGAAGCTAACTTTGTTTTAACTGAATTGTAAACGTGGGTTTGATACGTTGCTATCTAAACATTGAGGTACGGGTTTGTTGCCCGAGAATATATAATAATTTTAATAATGAATTTTATCCCATAGTTATAAAACAGTTGATTTATTTGCTTAGTAGTTTTTATATTGACTTTTGGAATACAAACTTTTAACTTGCAAATTTATAAAATAAAATTCAGTAATTAGTTTTGTAAAAGATCCTAGTTGGTGGGAAAGGTGAGATACAAAAGAAAGTTTTTGATTGCGGTGTCTATATCTTGTGCCAATTCATTTTTACCCTAAATGTATCATATTTTTATTACTTAGACATTACGATGTGAAGAATTGAAATCCACAAGTTTATTTAACTATTACTTGGCTATAACTAACATAAGGAAACATTTTTTTAACTAATTGTCAATTTTGCTTGGAAAAACTTTTTTTAAACAAAGACTGTTATAAAATGATAATTGTAAATTGTTTTACAATTTATTAGATAATACTACAGTGGTATACATTTATATATGATGTTCTGTATTTTTTTTTTGCATGTACTTTATAAATATTTAAATTTTGTTTAATACATTAGTCTGTACAATTTAATGTAAAATAAATTATATTTTACTACTTGGCATTTGACTACTTGGCATTTGACTACTTGGCATTTTACTACTTGGCATTTGACTACTTGAAAGAAATTTAAAAAGTGGAAATGAGGCACTTTTGTGAAAATCCAGGATTACTTAGATCATGATGGAAATAAACGTTAAGGTACACACTCACAATAACAGAACAACTTACTACCTCACTTATCAGTCAAGGCCAAAAATGATTGAGAAGATAAACAGGGTGGTCAAAATCATTTAACTATAAATGCAGTCTGCAGTCTGAACCTTCTATGTAGGTTGCTTAGTTTCCAGCCTAGTTACTGGATATCAATTAAACTGTGTAAAAAACCAGGATGCTTAAAGAAACAAATTCTATGATACAACTATTCACAAAGTTTTTGTTTGTATTTGCTGTCTAACGGTAAATAAATATTATTTTACTTCGCAGGTAGCAAAACAAAACTTAATTAAATGTTTTTAAATTTGCATTATATTTTATAAAATACATACGCAAAACTCCCTAGGAGAAGAATAATTTAATTTGTTTAATGTTTGCTATTAAAAAGGTTGCAATAAATCATATGAGATTTGACATGCTTAGTCATAAACACGCAAACCTTAGGGAAACTGGAGAAATATATTTTTGACTGTGTTTTGCTAAATGTTTGATATTATATTTAAAGATCAACTTTTTTCTCTTATTAACATGAGTTCCCAGAGGGTTTTGAAATTATTTAAACACATTAAACGTTGTTAGTTAAATACTATGGGTTTTCCTTTTAGTAAATTGATAGTAAAAACTCGTAAAGTGTGAGAGTAACTTGCATTATAAACTCCTATAAAAGCAAATGAACGTGAGTAACAAAATTTAGTAAAATCATTTAGAACCTGAGTTATACCATTTTAGAAATGTTTCGTTGATATACACACTATCAAGCAGTCGATACATCAGCATACATTGGTGGAAATTAAGTATTAAAGGACATCATATGGTATATAAAGTAAAATGTACAACTATATTTTTCTGTAAACATTTTGGAACATAATCATTTACTTTGTAAAAATGTCAGATTTTTGTACGGCAACCTTTTTCGATAAACTTTAGAGTCTTTATACATTTAGTAGTTGTACAACATTATAAAACTCAATATAAATTTGACAATGATTTAGTTAGCATTTCGTTATTTGTTTATATTACATAGTAGTATTACTTTATTAATTTCGTAGAATAAGTCATTTTCTAAAATAAAACGACTGATTATTTAACTTAAGTTCACAGTTTAAAAAGAATTACAATCATAAATTTGTAGAATTTATAAATACATTTAAAATTTTTAATATTTCCAAAATTGAAAACATAGTTTCAAAAAATTATATTCAGATTTATATACGTTAGAGTATAAACGTTGTAATGAACTAAAGGTGACTAACAAAATAGAATAGCGCATGAGCAAATCAGCATGGTCGTTTAAAATAACTAAAATTTTAAAGGCATGTACAATTATTGAGCAGATGTCAACAATAAAAACCAATTTCATACATATAACTGATCATTTCGCCCATCATCATTAATACCTTAAAATCTATACTAAATTAATAAAACGCTACTTAATGCCTTTATGGCTATAGCTTCGCTCATCTATTTTATTATGGATCAAGATTTAATCACATTTTATGTTTTTATGGATCTAGCTTTGATCACCTATGTTTTTTTATTTATCTAATTTTGATCACTTATGTTTTAATGAATTTATCTTTGATATCTTATGTTTTATGAACCTACCTTTTGTCACCAATGTTTTTATGAATTTATTTAAGACTAACTTAAATACATTTGTATGATAAGCAATTTAAAATTGTTTAGTTGTTTGTAACTGTTTGCAATGTGTTTGTTTCAGCTTTAACATAGGTACACATACCCCTGCCCAAACACTATAAAGTAATCATTAATTTGTAAAAATAAACGTTTTCTGTAAACAAATATGAATTGAAGCCTCCGTCTGCTATTTTGCGCTGAATAAAGATTATTAAAAAAAAAACTCCTCGCAATTCAAGTAGTTAGGAATTCTCAAATGCAATTTAGATAAAATGATTTTTTCTAAATGTTCATAGGTAACATACTATATATTTCTCAATTATCAGATTAGCAATAATAGCCAAAGTTTAGCAGAAGCAATTTTTTAAATTGCATTTATATTTGCATATGAACAGATAAATAGTGTATGAATTACGTCGTGACCAACAAAGAACAGGTAAATTACAAAGGTTGAAGAGCACTTTGGCGACAAATTCACACTGATTGAATGAAATCCCGAACCACAAATATAAGGAACAAAACACAATAACTGAACAATTTAATGAAAAGTTATGTTTATTGTACACACTTTTGTACATTTCAATAACATAGTCATTAACCTATGTTTATTTCCAGTTGTTCGATATTATTTGTTTATAAATTATTGTTTCATGTTTTTATTATATTGCTAATTTGTTACTCAACTTATTTGATTAGCCTATTAAGTTTATTTATTATGTATAGTTTAGTAAGTTTAGTTTAGTTCAGAGTAGTGTTAAAGCCCTCTGAGGATGATGACTATATCATTGAATTGTAGTGCAATAAATAAAACTTTTCATTAACTTCTTCTGTTATTGTTTTTTGTTAGTTCTATTTGTGGTTCGGGGTTTCATTCAGTCAGTGTGAACAGGTAAATTATAAACATAAAACGGTACTATTAAATAACATTTCATACCCATCATGAACAAAGGATATTAGAAATCAACTATTTCGTGTATACGCAAAAAAAGCTAATTTCTACAATTTAATATATTTCGCACAAAACTTTAATATATATTTTTTTCAAATACATGAACAAATGTACATACTTACTATTAATAATTTGACGAAAATGCAATTTTGCGAACATGCGAAGATAAATAAATTAAAGACGTTTTTTTCAAGATGAATTTTTGGTTTGAAGCTTTTCTTTCTCAAACTCTTTCTTAAAGTGTATTTTAATATTTCACTTTCTTTCTTCAAACCCATACAAACCATACTACACTGCACTTAGCAAACGTTGTAGTTTTAATAATATAATAGATTGTCATTTTGACAGTTGTCTCTGTCAGTTCAAGTTATTTTGTTATTTGCTAAGAAGTACTTGCCACTAACAATACAATTCTAAGCTTTGGTTACAAACTTTCTATTGTTTGACAATTATTGTCAACTTTACTGATTCAACTTTACCAACCCACATTCTTGGTTTAACTTCATGTTCTAGTAAATTTTCACCTACCGGAGTGTGAAATATGTGTTATAATTAAAATTAAATTGAAAATAGAACGAATGAAAGGTTTCGGTTCAAATAAGTATTGTGTGATATTCGGTTTATTATTCAGCTATTAACACGCACTCTATAGGCTACACTTTGTGTTTATTCTTAACTAGTGGACCCAGCAATGCTTCGCTATTGCTTGATCTAATTTAAAGGGTAGTTATTCCATTTCATTACATTGACTTAAGTAATCGAATTGCAAAATGGTTTTTATGCCAGTTAAAAAAACATAATACACAAATTTAGATTTAGATTTTGTAAACCTTTAGGCCTACAGATAATACAGTATACCTTTTGTTTGTTTTTACCAAATCTAAAAAAAAAAAAAAACACTGATAGTTGGGAATAATTGTAAAAACATGATTTTAAATTAGCCCAATTGGTTCTAAATATACTTGTTTTGATTTATTGTAGGCCTAACCTACAAATATGTTCAGTTTTTGATTTAAATCAGCTATTTTATATAGCCTATAATTGTAACATCCAATGTTTAAATTAAATTAAAATATAGTAAGCATTAGTTGACTTTTTTTTTTTTTTTGCTTTAAGTTGGTCAATTTAACCTAAAAAAGCTGTTGGTTTTAAAGAATAATAAACTGATAAGTAAAGTTGTTATGGTAATGAATTTAAACAAACGTGACGTGTTGCCAAGCTTTTTATACGAACATTTTTTTGTGCGCTATGGTCTTGAGTCCATACAAAAAGGCTGTTTAGTTTTTTCCAAATTTGAAACTATTTCGGGAACTTTTTCAAATTTTACTTTATATAAAAACCTAGTTCGGACTATTACGAACATTTTAAACAAAAAATATCCAAATTGGTCCATATGTTCTCAAGTGATGCGCTTACAAAGAAACAGCAATTCATTTTTATTATATAGATTACAATGATATATGTTTTGTTCTTACCCTGTTTACTTAATGAAAGTTAGACTAATGCAGACGGGAGAAAAACATAAAACTAACGTAAATTGACAACCAGTAGGGTGTTCAAATCTACGATCTTTTAATCGTAGTAGTCTTAGTAATCGCCTTTAGTCTCTCGGCCGCACCACTTCACCTAAAATCATATAAATAAATTTAAAATTCATTTTAAAACGTTCAAATAAAATTATCGTTTTACAATTTTACAAGACTTCTAAAGCTGTGTCAAAGGGAGCTGTATACTTAAGCTAACATAAGTAAATTTGCAGATTTACCACTAATGTACACCCGGCTTGTTGTTTGATAAGGGCAAGCGGAATGTACATAGTTGTCTATTTCATGTGGTAGTCGTTCAAAGTTGTAAAAAAGAGTTGTTTTTAAAAACTAGGCATGAACTGAAAAATATTTTTTTTAAAATTTCATTAATGTTGTTGGATATAATTTTTAGAATATCTTATGTCTGTGGTCATACTTTCGAAATACTTTTAGAGGAATTTTTTTAATAAATGAGAAAATTTATTTGAATGTTACAATTAATTAATTAATTTGATTAATTGATACTCCTTCCAATTATGTTAGTTTGTAGAAGAATATTTGCTATAGATTAATTTATCCGTGACTATATTGAAATAGTATACTGACGTAATCAATGTTCACACAATTATATATCTTAACTATTGTTAGATTTTCATTATTGTGATTGGGTACCTTAAGGTAAAAACCGCATCCTTGTATTATTACTCGGTTCTCTGGATGACATAGCAATTATTTTAAGAAGTTATACATTATTATCTCTGTGAATTTATAACTTAAAGTAAATTTCGATTAGATAAATATTAGAGAGAGAATGAATGTCAGTTTATCATGAGTCTAGAAAGAATTAATAGAAATAAAGAAATGTGTAGAATTATTTCGTCTGACAATACTGTATAATAATATAAAAAAACTTAGTCTATTACACAAATTGGAATATGAGTATTTTGCAAGTATTATTCTGATAAATTATTAATATTAATGCAGACTGCGTATGACTTAGGTGTAGCTCATGGTAGTTGATTGGGATTTATATTATACTTGTTTTATAGAAGTGATCTTCCATTTAGAAAATATACTGTTACAAAATTTGTAGACAATGTGGATTGTAAGTGATGGGTAAAAATTCAGACTAATCTACTAATACATTTACCAAAAGGAGAACATGTCTTTTGTTTGAAATTGTTTTTAAATTTAGTTAAGTGAGTTGAAATATACTCACAAAAACTTCACAAATAGACCTACAATAGTTTTCAGTAAACTTAAACAGAAACGATCCAACCAAATATTTGAATATGGTATTATCAACCAAGTTGAAGTGGAATTAACATGTAATGAAGAAAATAACAAAAGATATAACTTAAATTAATTGAGAGTAAAATTAAGGTACAATTTTAGTATTCCATTGCATGGAGAACGTTCCCAATTTTGATCTAACTTAAATTGCTTAAACTTAAATTTGATCCTTAAATTCCTGAATTATTTAGTAAATATTTATTGAAACAGCATGTCCAGCATTATAAAATCGTAAATTAGTCAAAATATTAAAGAGAAATTATTTTTAAGGTAGTTTGCGTGATTAATGTGAGAGTGTATATGTGTAAAAGACTCGTATTTTAGTAACCTTTAGTGGTAATAGTATAATTTAAAATACTTTAAGAATTTAGTTTTATAGTTCTAAAAACAAATTAAAAGTTCGTATGTAAGTCTAGTTTTAATAAATAAGGGAGAAAATGTATATCCTTACAAGACCATAGACCTTATTGTATTTGATTTGATATATATCTAGGTGGTACAATCTACTAAAGTAGTATAACATGATTTCCTGTTCTTTGTTTTTATTTAACAAGCAAAGTTTTGAAATAAACGTCGCAAAAAACCTTGGATTCTGGGGCATCAGCAAGATAAAATTTCAGTAATTACTTTAAAAGTTAGTACTGAAGGCGTTACTTGACCCAGTTCGAAGTTTCAATTGTAACGATAACTGTAAACATAATCTCGTTTAATGCTTATATTTTCAAATAAAATTTTGTCCAAAATGTAAATAAAACTGGAAAACTAAAATTGCTGTTTGGATGTAGACTTGATGCTGATTTTCTATTGCGTTTGGGTGTAATTTGTTATCATACAGGTCGGTGACAACTAACCTCCAAACTTCAGTCTTCTGCAAACCTAATAGTGAAACTTTATATACATTTTCTTAATGAATGTAGCTAGTATGTGAAGGCTCTATTATGCTAAAGGTTTAATACTTTGTCGGATTTTTTGAGGTCCAATTTCTAAAATACCAATTTTTTAAAAGAATGTTAAAACAAAATTTAAACCTTTATGGTTTATATATTTTTAAACTAATAAATTTGTACTAACTTTTATTAAAAGTACTTACTAAACTTCACATTCAGAGCCTTTGGAAGAAAACATGGAAAGGGAAGAAAGTTATTAATTAAATTAATTTACTAATAAAATTTAAAGCGTTAAGAGCTTCCTTGAGTTACTGAGTTATTAGTCTTCTTAACATATTTAATCTTTGTAAAGTACTCTTTAACTCTTGTACCACTAATACCACTAAGTTTCCAAGGTGTAGAATGTAAAGTAATTCATTTAAAACATTGTTTCAAGATCATTGCACATGGTAAACATGTAAAACAAGGAAGATAAAAATTAAATAATGTAAAGAGAAAGCGGATGTTTGATCTGTAACATGGAGTTTGTACAAATACATTTATAGCAGCAGGAAACATTTTAAAATTATGATACAAATATGTATGTGATTTACATCAAATAAATTTGTTACATTATAGTAGAGCTCTGCTCGTGATGCTTGGCATGTCTGTCTTGTTATATTTTAATAGGATCTGGCATACTTTTATTTACCTGCTTCGATATACTAAACTTGTCAATGTTTATTTATTTTTAATAGTTAGATAAGAAAAAGTTAAATATTAATTATAATTGAAAAGATACTTTTAATTTTAAGTAGACGTTATAGCGTATTGATCTTTGTTAACTTAAAAAACACTAGGCATAAGACAGAAGGTATTATTGGTTTAGCTTAAAGTTTGATTAAATCAGACCATAAGTGTCTAACATATAAAATAGTAACTATATTAAAAATAACCTAAAAATTTATTTTTAGAAATAGACAATTTGCAACTGATATATTCCAATATAAATTCTAAAATATAATCCACTATGTTTACACACATTTACATACTGTTAACATTTTGTTCTTACAAAAATGTGATTGCAAGTTTTATGACAACTCCCCAGCAACTTTGGAAATATTAATTCATAAACTTCAGGAGTTTATTTCTTACATCAAAATAATGAAAAGTTATGATAACGATTTTTCTAAAATACATAGTTTTATATTTAGAAACCCTTTTTATGTATTTATTGTTACGAAAATTTTCATATCTTTTCAACTAAAAGTAAATTTATTTAGAGTTAGTCGTAAATACTTTATTTAATTAACAATATTAACCGATTTCTTTTAATCAGTCGAAATAAAGGTTTTTAATGGTATATTGCCAAAAGTAAATGTCTACAAAAATTAACAATATTTACTCTTTTAACGAAAAAAAATCGTTTATGTTTAATACTGTTAATACTTTATAATCATTTATGCGTCGAAAATATAATTAGCTGTATTTTCTACCTAAATCTAATAAATAAAAAAAGTTAAATATTGAAATTAAAGCTTAATGGACTAAACTGATATAAAACAAGTAATGGTTTTATCTAATAATTCACTGATGGGAAGAACTTTAGTAATTCAAATATTATGTTTTTATACTTTAAGTGAGGACAAGTTTTAAAATTACTATAGTAATTTATTATTATTATAAATAAGATGTTGGAAATTTTTGAAAAACAAACTTTTTTTTGTAAAAAAAAACCCAAAAATTTATTATTATTGTTATTATTATTATTAGCTAAACGATAACTGTTATAAATATGTGGTTTTTTGCATATGGTAGGGTACATTAAGGGCTAAAAATAAGACAAATTTTATCAAAATCGTTAGAGCCATTATTTTTTTATAACAGATTTTTGGCCTGCACATGAACCAAACATAAAGACATGTATAGGCCTACATGTCTTTGTATACATAAAGACATACAGACAGACATTTTCTAAAAGTTAGATTTTTTTAGATTTGGGGGTCCCAAAGTGGATATTTAAAAAAAAATTCAACATAGATTTTTTGCGATCACTATACTTTCTCTATACTATAGTATAGTGACAAGTAAAAAGGAGAAATGTGGCTTTTACTTCAGCAATAAATGGTTCCGTACTGCTATTTTTTTAGTAGAAATGATTCAACACGTCATATACTGAATTTACTGAGAAGTTAGGGTATATGCCTACGTTAGTCGAAGGTACAGGGAAAAAATTTGGCGAATTAATGTTTTGAAAATGTCTTTAAAAATACGCATCACACTAAAAACAGGTAGGCATTTAATTGTTTTGATATATTTAAATAAACTCGTTTTACATATTACCACCGCCACACATCCGTCAGTTAACATATGATAATTTGTTTTTTTATACCAACCTTTGGATGCTCCCCCAAGTTACATAGTAAAGTATTGACTTGGACATGTTTTACCGCTGGGGTCAGCAGACAATTTTGTACCCATACCTATGCAATGTTAAATATCAACTGGAAATATAAGCGATTATTTACTATATTGAAAAATTATATGCGAATGTCTCTTATATTGAGAAAATATAGGTGATTGTTTACTTTACTGAACAAACATAGGCGATTGTTTAATGTATTGAAAATATAAGGACTATTGACTATAATTATGATGGATAGGAAAATATGCATGCTTCAATGTTTTTTCCGTGAAGAGTAGATTCTATAATATTTTCAGATATGAATGTTCCATTACAACCAAAATTTTATAATGATACGCTTTATCCTGAGAAAATCTGCTGTAACAGACAAAATGACAGACAAACAAGCGATACTATAATGGACCCGTTATTTTTTTAAATGTATTAAATTGTAAAAACAATTAAAAATATAAAAATATCAAACTGTAATAAATTATTAAAGATCTAATAGCAGCAATTTAGGCTGTAACTTAAGTTTTTCAGCTCAAATTAAATACATTAGGATTCATATATTTGAGAATTTCTGATATAACTTACAGTAGGCGAAATATATTTCTACTATCCCTTTAACAAATCGTTACAGACTTATTATATTGCACTTCAGTATAGTGGTATTTCTAGATAAGCATAAAAACATAAGTTTTTTCTTGAACAAATAAACTAGGGCAATATATCACCAAGCTTCCATGATCGTAACAGTCTCATGGATAAATAACACAATCATGCTTATAAAATATCAAAACCTCTGACAAAAGTAATGTATTTATTTACACAGTCTTCGTACATAATCAACATATAAAACATGAACTCTGGCAATGAAATAAAACAAGAAATCTTGTAAAACGAATAAGTTCCGATACTGCAACAAATAGTCTAATATAAAGAGGAAATAGAAGTTTGTTCTGTTAACACGGAATTTCAATAAATCCATTATTGGCTGCAGGAACTAGTTTTAAAGTCGGATGACACTATTTATGTGGTTTGCGTGCAATTATTGATTAATGTTAGAGTAGAGGCACCGCCCATGCTTCTCTTGTTGTTCTTTTCGTCCCACTCACAATGGTTTATCCACCTACTGTGTTTTGACATTTTACCTTCAACTGATAAATGAGTCAACTAATATTTTATTTTAAATGTTGATTTTAATTAAGGCTTGTGATATTTACAGAGCTAGAGGAGCAAAACTGAGTAGGGACAGAGATGTTGAATAGAGGCGAATAAATTCGAGACGAGTCTTTTTGGGTGGAAACAGACGATTTGTATGTCGAGGCGAGAAGCGCTAGCTGGAAGAAACCACCAGGTGAATGTAAATTTCTTTTGAATATTTAGGGAATTTGTTTTGCATCAAGTAGAATCAGATTTTATTTGTTTTGTAATTTTGTTAATTATTTATTTTATTGATGTCCGTACTTGAAAACTTTGGGAAGTTGATATAATATTTGAACTCAGTTTTGGCCTGAGGTTAGGCATACGATGTAGAAGTATTAAAACTCATTGTTTCTGAACATGTTAGTAGATCACTGTATTTAATAGTCTATCTGTTATTGGAATTAAAGATATGTTAGGATATTCTTCATGGGGTTTAAGTTATTGTAGCAAATATATATATCTATGATCCTCTCACGACATAACTAAAACCAAGTGAGTTGATATAAAGGTCTCTATGTATACTAGCTTTTAGGACATTGAAAATACAGATACATTTTAACTCTTATCTTATTTACATCTAATGTATACATCTATTACATTATGTACAACAAACAAATGATTTAAAAACACATGTGCTTTTGTTAATTACACAAATGCTTTAACATGTCTGTACAATGTATTGAATCAATACAACAATTCAAACAACTTGATTGCAATAAAAAATAAAAATAAAATATTATAATTTGCCCTAACACTTCCTAAGTTTGTCCTAAATTATCTTCATAAATCTTCCAGTTTTAATGTTTAAGGTTGGAAATCATTGTTCTCAAGTAAGTCCTTTTTTCATCAGACAATTTGTTTGTATAGGACAGAGGTTGTAGACCATTAATTGAGTTTTCCACGTTCACAAATTTTTTTAAAAACTTTGATAAGATGAAAACTGTCAGCTTAATTTAATGTTGCTTTCACTTTATGGTAGCTTTCAGACACACAAAATTTGTAAAATTTATAAATAAATTTTTAAAGTTTGAATATTAAAAAAAAATTCTAACATATTTACTCATTATTATATTTAGATGTATACACTTGAGAGTATGAAAATTTTTATGAACACCTATGTTTATTTTTGCGTTGTAAAGTAGGTTCATTAACAGTTGCATTCAACTGTTCCTTAATTTTTTCAGTAAGCTTGGTAGGTCAAAAGCATTGAAACAAAGGCTGATTCATTGCGCTTCGATACAACCTTCTAAGGGAATGTACAAGATAAATTATTCTCTCATTGTATTACATACAGTAGTTTAGAGTAGCGCATATAAAACCTGCATAGATGAGCGTCAATGAAACTACATAGTGTTGGAGGTTTCAAATTCTAAAAACTTGTATGACTACACAAACAACTGTGTACGAAAGTTTAGTTTCACCTAAGGAAAAAACCTATTCCTTGTAAATTAAATGCTAACCTAATAGTTTAAAATATCAGTAAAATGATTATTCTATAGTATTGCATAGCAGAAAATGTTATAAGTTGTATTCAAGTAAAGTTCTATTTTTAACTAAAGAAAAGTTTCAAATGTTTCTTGCTGTATTCAATGTTTATCATATATTTTATTCTTTAGAGAAAAATACTGATTCTGTTTCATGACAATCACTTTTAATATTAAGTATTACTTTTCAATTGGTCTTACAAGGCACTTCTTGTAACACCGATTTTTATGTGATTTGAAGAAACAAATTTGTATATCCAAAATTGTGTCGATTTTATGACTATTTAGTGACATCAGCCGACAATTTATTTAACAAAATCAAATTATACATTCAAGCTTTGGGATTAAACATTGAAAATACAAACATAAAATGAAAAACAAGATAACTATATCTATTCACCAATGCAGCTCAATATTTATGTATATTACACATCCAACTTTAGTTGCTTACACTTTTGTAATGATATCTTAATTTAATCTCATCATGACAGTTCTGTAAATCAATATATTTGATAAGGGAAATAGCATAGTAACAGTACAGAATGATGATGTCGGGTTCAAAGCTCTGAAGCTAACTTTACTTTGACTGAATTATAAACGTGTGTTTGACACTTTGCTATCTAAATATTGAGGTAAGGTTCTTGTTGTAAGAAAATATACAAGTGTTGTAACACTTAATTCAACCCCATAATCGTTGATTGTTTTCCACAACTTTTACTCTATTTTTTTAACTCAAGCGTATAAATTCACCTACAAATTTACTTTACTTTTATGGTTCTGGACTATCGATTAAACTGAAAAAAAAAACTGGGATATTAAACAATCTATGAGTCAATTGTTTGTTTATATTTGCAATATAATAGAAATGAATATTAGTTTCTTCACAAGTAACAACATTTTATTAAATATATTTCAATTTGCATTATATTTTGTAGTATAAATACGAGAAACTAATATAAAAAAAAGATTTATAAAATGTTTGCAATTAAACTTTGAAATAAACCAAATAAGAACTGGCATGCTTAGTCATAAACACACAAACCCTAGGGGAACTGGAGAAAAAAAATCTTGGCTCTGTTTTGCTGAAGGCTGATGGATTTTATATTTAAAGGCCAACTTTTATTTTTCAGCAGAATATTTGCAGAGAGTTTTTTAAACTTTGTTAATTATATACAATGTGTTTCCCTTTTAGGGTTCTGTAACTTTATAAAAAAACGTCCTACAATATGTACACCTTGTATGCAAGTACCTCATATCAATATTACAGGTAGCGTTGTCAGAGATCAAGATCTTAGGAAAACCAAAATGCTGGAAAATGTTTTGGCTTAAGGCCTTGATGGTGTTGAAAGAGGTGGCGTCTCTGACAGGGCAAAGCCAGGTGAATTTAGAGAACTGGTCCACAGCGACCAGTATCATGGTGTTGCCTTGCGCCGTTCGTGGTAGTTTACCAACGTAGTCTATGTGGATTTTCTCCATAGGACGGGTTGGGACAATCGATGACAAATAACCTAGTTTGCTATTTTGAGCGGGCTTGCTCACTGCACATGTTGCGCAACTTCTAACCTTCTGGGTGACATCCTTTACGAGTGAAGGCCAGAAGAAAAACTCACTCACTTTAAATTTGGTCTTGAAAATACCTAAGTGACCTCCTCCTGGGGAGTCGTGATAATAGTTTATGATTAGGTCCACTAGTGATCTGGGTACGCAAACTTTGATAGGAATACCTTTATGATTCTTAAGGCAAAGGGTCCCTTTATTTAGACAATAACGACTAGAAGATGCACCAGCTTCTAGATCTGAAATAATGGGACTCAAAATGTCATCAGCGCGCTGTTGAGCGCTAATGTCTTGGAAGGCTAAAGGGAAATTAGTTAAAAGGCTATTGCAGACTATGGTGTTCTCAGAAGGAGACGGTTGTTCTGGTTGCTTTTCTAGCTCAAACATCCTAGAAAGTGAATCTGCGATTACATTTTGGGTGCCCCTAATATGTGCCACTTGGAATTTCAAAGAAGTTAATTTGGCTATCCACCGTCCCATCTTGCCTAATTGTCTGGGATGGGCAAGTAGCCATGAAAGGGCCTGGTTATCAGTTTCTAAGAGAAACTCGCGATGCTCGAGGTACTGTCTAAATTTCTCTACTCCAAAGATTACGGCCAGGCATTCTGACTCATACGCAGAAGAGGCTTTTCTTTCCGCAGGTGTTAAGGTGCGGGAAGCATAGGCAATAGGTTGACGAGAACCGTCAATTTCCTGGAGTAGGACTGCTCCTAAAGCGCACGAACTCGCGTCCGTTTGAAGGACAAAAGGTTTGTCGAAATTAGCCATACGAAGTACGGGAGGTTGCGCAATGGCTTTACGCAGATATTCGAAAGCAAGTTGTTGCTCAGTGTTCCAAACGAACTTTTGCCCTTTCCGCCGGAGCAGATTCAGAGGAGCGGCGTGTTCAGCGAAGTTTGGGATAAACTTAGAAAAAAAATTGACCATACCAATAAAGCGTGACACATCTTTTGGATTGGTGGGTTTAGGAAAGGTTCTGATGGCCTTGGTTCTTTCTGGGTCGATTTGCACGCCTCTAGCAGAAACTAAATGTCCAAGGAAACTTATCTCTCCTACTGCAAAAACGAACCTTATCGGGATTAACCGTAAGTTTCGCTCTTCGCAAGCGAGATAGGACTTCACGCAGATGTTTGATGTGCTCATCCCAAGTCTCAGAATAGATGACTAAATCATCGAGATGATTGAAAACGAATTTAAATTTGATGTCTGAGAAAACTTGGTCTAGAAGTCGAGTTAGAACTTGAGCGCCAGTACAGAGTCCAAATGGGTCTCGTGTAAACTGGTAGAGCATCCAAGGGGTACAAAAACTGGTGAGATGTTTAGAACTCTCGGTGAGTGGAATCTGATGGTAGGCTGAATTGAGGTCAAACACAGTGAAAAACTTGGCTCCCACAAACCAATTGAAGCACTGGTGCAGATTAGGAAGGGGTACGGCTTCGATTACGATATGTTGATTTAGTTTTCGATAATCGATGACCATTCGGGGTTTCTTTTCAGGATGTTGAACAAGAAACGCTGGAGAAGAATAATTGGAAATGCTTTTCTCTACTACTCCTTTTTCAACGAGGTCCTTGATGTGCTCCCTCAAAAATTGCATTTTCGGAGGGGCCAATTGATAGGGCTGGCTTTTCACCGTTATATTGTCTTTCAGCACTATTTCATATTTAATTAGGTCGGTGAGTCCTAATTCAGTGGTAAGGACATCAGGGAAATTTTTTATAAGTCCTGAAATCTCCTTTTGACATTTGTCATCAAGGTGACTCAGTGGGTTTTCGGTGACCTGAGTAGCAGAGGATAAAGTAACTGTAGGAGGTGACCTTTTTTGAAAATTTACCAACTGAAAGGGTTTAGCCTTATAAAATTTAAAAGTGAAGGTGCCTTGGAAAAGATCCAAAATGAGTCGACTTTTTAGAAAGAAATCGGACCCTAGGATGAGAGGACACGACAGCTGAGGTGCCACTAAAATTTCAAAATTCCAGCTGCAGTGCTGTATTTTAATATGGACTTTACAAGCTAGATTGATCCCTAGCTTTTCTCCGTTTGCGGTGAGGCACTCCGATTTTACCTCTTGAATTTCTTTAATTACATTTAAAGATTTTAAATGTTTAAAAAGATCAGAAGACATGATGCTCCTGACTGAGCCAGAGTCTAACAAGGCGTTAGTCTTAAAATTTTTAAAATGGACTTCAACAAGAGGTAGAATCTTGTTGCTCAAACCTTTAGATTTTAAAGACTTATATGTTTTTCTCGTGAGAGAATTATTAGCTAAGGGAGAAAAACTATTGATCTTATTTTTACATTCTTTGAAAGAAGGGCACTCCAAGTTATAGTGACCAGTTGTTCTACAGTTGAGGCACGTGGGCCTTAAGTAAAAGGGTGCAACTAATCCCTGTTTAAAATTTGAAAAGTGACAAGATTTAGTGGGTGTTGAGAGATTACTCTCATGTTTAGGATGTAATTTGGACCTATACTGATTGTGTATTACCCCAGGTTTAGTATGAAAGAGAACGGACTTATTTAAAAGAGGTGTCTTGCGTGGTATAGTTTTATTTAAGTATGGAGGTTTAAAAAAAGATTGGTAAAATTTGATATGACTATAGTCGTTTCTTACTGTAGGAGCTTTGATTGGAAAAACGACTAATTTCCGCCCCTTGAGTCGTTTTTTGGATGAGAAGAAAAATTGTGTTGAAAATGAGCTCTACGATTTGGATGCTGCCTACACTGCGGGCTTGTATGACCTCTTCGGCCACAATTATAGCAAATAAGGGTTGACCTTATGGGTCTAAACTCGGGTTCCGACCTAGAGAAACCTTTTTCAGCTGACAATCTTTCTTGGTCAATGTATAAAGTATTGTTGACTTGGGCACAGATGGTGTCCAAGTCGTTAAAGTTGACAGGCCTCTTCGCAAAAACCAAACAGTTTCGCACTTCCGGCGAGAGAGCATCCACAATAACTTGGGTAATTTCAACTTCATTTTTGTCTACAAGAAGCACCTGCGCTACTTCCTTGATGTCGGAGACAAAATGATGCAGAGTCTCTCCCAAACCTTTAGGTCTAAAGAAGAGATCCTGCTCCAAAGTGTTCCGACGTTTAGCAGGAATAAAACTATTTAGAGCTTCTCTATGGAAAGCGCGAAACGTTGTATGTTTAGATAAGCACGAGCTTAACGGTTCCTTCGCGTAGGGCATAAGAATGCTTAAAATGTTTCTTTTAATGTCCGGATAAATTCTACATAAAGACAAGGCAATTTTGATAAATTTAATTAGCTTCTCTAAGTCGAAGCCGTCTGTTACGGGCAAGGTTGCTATTAACTTTTCAGCGGGATGACTGAGTTTGCCACAAACTATTTCAGGAGTGGACTCCTGTGCCAAAATGACGGGAGCAGGTACAGAGCCTGTGTGTAGCGAATTTCCTTCGTTTGACTGCTGCCTTAAGGTCGGAATGGTGGGAACTGTGGCCACGTTGATTTGGTGCGGCGCTGCGGACTGCGTAGAAACTACGGAGGCATTTAAATTATCTGCAGAGAGTGACTGAAAATTTAACTTAAGCATTTGCAGAGCTGCCAACATACGATTACACTCTGCATTGTGTTCCGTGGAATTTAAATTTAAGTTATTGATACCTGTAATTAATAGGCTCAGCCTAGCTTCAAACAGTTCGAGCCTTGTATTGAAACGAACTAATTCTAAATTTTGAGTGGAGTTTAAATCAGAAAATGTATCATGTAAATCGTCAAGAGATTCCTGAGCAAGGTCTAACTGCTCCTCAATATTATCAACAGTAATCTTATTAGCACAAGGCTCAGAACCCGCCTGAAGTAGGCCTCGCAAACTAGGTCGCATAGTCCTTACAGTGCCAACACCGCCTCCTCGCACCATTACCTCAAAAGAAAGTTCTGGCTTCCTAAGATAATCGATTATTTGTTGTAAGTCCGACATGTTTATTTAATTTAATAAAAAAAAAGCCAGGTGATAATTTGGAAAAGAGAGAGAGAGAGAGAAAAAAAAACTATGTGTATATAAATAAAAAAAATTAAAAGAATTAAAGACAGATACAAACAGAGAGA
>JAGFPH010005774.1:80602-90730 GCA_018207615.1 Philaenus spumarius
TTCCCTTTTGTGAATAATAATAGCCAGTTTAATCCATTAGAGCTTAATTTTAAATTCAATATTCTACTCTGCTTTTTATTCATTAGATTATAAATTTGCATAAAATAATACTGTCAACTTGTATTTGGTTTTAAAGTTTATTGCGAATTCTTATCATACAATCTTTATTAGGCAAATTAATTTTATTTTTCATAATTTGGCAGCTATAATATGTAAAGCGAAATAATATTTAACTCAGTATTCACCATTTTTTATTTAGAAAATATATAAACCAGAAGTCACGACAACTACATTGAAGTTGGACATTTTAGCTAAGAGGTTAATAATACTATATAAGCTCTAAAAATGGTCAGCAACGGTGTACAATAATAAGGCTATGTATTGGATAGAACAATCATCATTATTATGTTGTTTGATTTTTTAGTCATAGTTTCCCCATCTGGTCAATAGGTAAAGATGTAGAAACTATTACAAATAGGATCAACATATGGACAATAGATACAATAAAAGGTTTTAGAATAAAATGATATCTTACCAATTTAAAAGTCAAAACAGAAACAGTATTTATAAAAAGGTACAAACTAAAAATCACCCATCAACATATTACTATTTAGATAGACAATATGTAAATTACATCGTTTTTCCATAGACCTTAGGTGTAAGTTTTTCCTAGAAATTATTATACAAAATCTACATTACAAATGTTATACTGACCAACAATACAGTCTATTTGTGCTTAAAAGAGCCCCTGGCGAGAAAGTTTTGGGATAGTTTTGATTTCTTCCTTTCTATATGTTTTTTGTAGTGCTGAATCCGAATCTGAGGTTTGCCTACAAAATTTCGTGACGCATCGTTGAAAAAAAATGCAAAAACCTGTAAAAAATCATGAGTTTTGGTGATTTTTTGCTTTTAACTCGAAAACTATCAATTTTTAGTAAATAACCTTCCTATTAAAAAATATGTACATACAATGTAATACAAATTTCATTCCATAAGTTATTTTCTCCAACGAACCTTTCGGTCTCAAGCGCCAGTTTAAAATTGGTTTAAAAAAGCTCAACCCACTTTTCCACTTCAAAGCTCTAATTTATTATTAAAGGCTGTTATTTAATGAATTCCTCCTACTTTTAAGCTGAATACAATGTAACTGGTTTCAATTATTATGTCATCTAAAGTAATAAAACAATATAATATAAACTAAAAAACAAATTTAATATACCACGTTTTTAAAACAGACTAAATGTGTTTAAATCTGGATGACTAGGAGAAATGATTGTATACTTTGTAGTCAGTTTTAAAAACTTTGTATTTTAAATTATTTTTAATTCAATGATATTTTAGGCTTTTTAGTCTTCAGTTGGAATTTATATTTAAAGTAACAAATCTCTAGCTCATTGAGAACTTAGTTTAAAATCGAATGGACAAACAAACAGGCAGACAGACAAGAATGCGAGTTAAAATTGCATTGACATCCAGAGTTATGTTCAAGTTTCCAGTTTCTAGCTCATCGGGAAGTTAGTATAAAATCGATTTCAAAAGATGTACTGAACAGACAAGAAAGCAAGTTAATAAAAATGTGGTATTAAAAACATTTTCAAAATCACATTATATTACATTTTTTGCTTGCAAATATAATTCCGTCTTTATCGTCTTTTGATTTTATTTATTAACTCCCGGCCTCCCCAAATGATTTTATAACTGCCCATTTGGTTTGAAAGCCCCTTTTCTTTCCATTCGATTCCTTCACACACGAGCCAAGGCCAAATACTTGTACAAGGCGTTTGCACCAACCGAACATTCAGACTTGAAAGATTCAAAATATGTCATCGACGAAGGGTTTTTGTTACACTGGGTCAAATGGCATCACGCCCAGACAAATGTGCTGCAACTATGTATCATATGTGAAGGGAAACTACAAATCAAATGCATTAGTCATTTTCGATGGCTACCCTGATAAAGATTGTGAAAGCACCAAACGATTGAGAAGAGCGCAAAGAAAACAATCTGCTACAATATCGTTTACAGAATCTGTCTCGCAGGATAGTTTCCTTGCAAACTCCAAAAACAATAGCCGGTTGATATTTATGCTAATGGAAAAATGTTATGACCAAAAAATTGATTCACAGCAAGCTGTGGAGGACGCTGATATCCTAATTAATTATCACAACTGTTCTTTTGTTGGTCCCTCAAATGAATATGTGACAGTGGTGAGGCAAGATTGGTGATTTTGATTGACCTGTGTAGCCCTGTTATACATAATGTTTTCTTTTTGAAACCGGGAAGAGGAAAAGTGTCTCAAACACTCTACAATCCTCATCTTACCGCCGACAAAACCCAATCAGACCATATATTGTTCCTGCACGCCATGAGTGGTCGTGACACAACTTCTGATTTATTTAATCTGGGAAAACTGAATTTTTTCAAAGTCCTGAAAAATAACGATAACTTGCAACCAGTAATTGGCGCTTTCAAAGACCCTCATTGCACATCTAATTACACCCTCAAGCTGGAAACGTGTTTCTTATGGTTCTCTATGGGAAAAGACACGAGACTAGCCTGAACTATTTGAGATACAGGCAATATGTACCTTCATAGTACAAAAATAAAACCAACATTGCCTCACTACCCCCCACTGAAGATGCAGCACAACATTCATTGAGAGTTTACTTTCAAGTGCAGCAGTTATAATCAGGTCAAACCACACTTGACGAGCAACAAAGAGACTCAAACTAGTGGGGGTGGAAAAAACAAGGATGGTCTCGTGCCAGTGCCAACCACTTTAAACCCTGCACCAGACTCAATACCCCAACACATTTCTTGTAGATGTAAAAAAGGCTGCCAACGCAATTGTGGATGCATGAAGGCAGGCCTCCATTGCTCCCCGATCTGCACAACGTGCGAAGCGCTGTGTGAAAATAAAACCTGAACACAAAATCTTACAATAAATACGTTTACTAACCTCAAACGGAGGGTTAAAAAGAACCCATACTATTCGGAGGGTTAAAAAGAAATGGGCCTATATGTTTACTGGTAATAATCGTAAACTACCGCATGTTAAAATCTAGGCCTAACCTAAAAATACAGCTTCTTAGTCGTTTTGACAAATCGGCTGATTTGTAAATTGAAAATATTACTTGTAAAACTACTGTTATTATAAATCCTTTTTTATTATGAACCAGAAATTACTTGTAATTGTAAGTTTTAAACTTGTGGGTTTTTCAAATCACCATTTTGTAATTGCATGAGATCAGCATCCCCAGTTTTTGTAATTTCAACTTTGTGTAACCAAATTTGTAAAATTTCGGACTTCATATAACTTAAACATTTTTATATTTAATTTTTTAAATATTTGTACCTTCACATATACGATCTAAATAATGTATATGCAGGGAACAGGAATTCACTAATTGACAACGTTTAATATGTTAAATTAAAGTTTTGGAATGAAAAATGTGGGTTTTTGGGAATACAGGCGAAGTACGCCAATTTTCAATTAGCGCTGGAGCCCAAACGGTTCGTCGGAGAAAATTACTTATGGAATGAAATGTGTAGTAACTTTTATGTACATTCTTTTTTAATTGGAAGGTAATTTACGAAAAGTTAATAGTTTTCGATTTATAAGCCAAAAACCGCCAAAACTCATGATTTTTTACATGTTTTTTGCATTTTTTTCAATGATGTGTCACGAAATTTTGTAGGCAAACCTCAGATTCGGATTCAGCACCACAAAAAATTATAAAATGGAAGAAACCAAAACTACCCCAAAACTGTCTTGCGAAAACACAATTTGACTGATCTACAAGTCATTAAAAATCTTACTTCAAAAATTATGCAAAATAGGAAATAGGGGGAACGTTTACAATGGGACTCTGACTGAGTAAACTTAATTTCAGGATATTAGAACTAAAATCACAAACTCAAACTAGGAAGGAGCAACAAATAGCACCCTCTGCGATTCAAAAACAATCATAGGGCATCTTCGCAAAATTGATCTTCAATTTAAGATGATGCTAAAAAAAATCCAAAGAATTTCATGTCTATTAAAGATAGTCCATCTATGATCCATTTCGTGTATGCCACTTTTTATAACCGTGTATGTGATAAGGAAATACATGTATTTGTTATCTAAGGAGGAAACAACGTCAGGAATAGAAATGATTTTTGTTGCTAAATAAAAATTGACAAAGTAAATGTTTTAAATATCACTAAAAGCACAAACCTTAAAATCGACCTTAAAACTCTCATTCTAATAGTTAACAGTTTATTGTTTTTAAAGGTATTTAATTAAACAACAACCCCTTAAAATAAGTATGATTCATTCATCAGTTGAAGGTAAATATGTCAAAAAACAGTTCGTGGGTAAACACAAAAGAGTTGGACGAAAAGAATAACGAGCGAACCATGGGTAGTGCTCCACTCAACATTAATAAATAATTGCACCCAAAACACATAAATTGTTTCATCCGACTTTAAAACTAGTTCATGTAGTTAATAATTTACTGATTGAAATTCCATGTTTGCAGAACAAACTTCCATTTCCTCTTTACCTTATTTGTATCCGTGTCGGAAGTTTTTCATTTTACAAGATTTGTTGTTTGTATTTCCCTGTCATTGTACTTGTTTTATACGTTAACCATGTACGACGATTGTGTAACATTTTTTAAATTAATTACTTTTATCAAAGGATTTGTTATTTTATGAGAATGTTTTATTTATGTACTAGAATGTTACGATCATGGAAGCTTGGCGCTATATTACTCTGGTTTATTTTTTCGAGGAAAGAAAGTATTTATTTATGATTATCTGAAATATAATTAGACTCAAGTAAAATAGCATGTTACTTTTGTATGTATTTGTAAAACATTTCATATACTTTCTTAGTTTATTAGACAAAATTGCTTACATTTTTTATATCTTACATAATCGCCTATACTTTTTTCGTTTGGTAAACAATCGCGTATATTTTTAATATATAATATAGGCCTACATGTTTTTAATAATTTAACAATCCCCTATAGTTTTGTATACAATCGCCTATATTTTTCAGTATATTAGACGCTAACATATATTTTTTAAATAAAGTAAACAATAACATATATTTTATTCTGTATAGTTAACAATCGAATACAATTTGTTCAATATAGTAAACAATCTCCTATATGTTTTCACTAAAACATCCATGTTAATATTTTACTTTGTAAGTTGAGTATCCAACTTTGCAAAGATAAGTATTAAAAACTGAATTAATTACAGTATCATGCGGTTGTGTAGCGTATAGATTAAAAACACTTTATGTAAAGATATCAAAATAATAAAACACTTTTATGTTGTGATACGCAGTTTAAAATGGCATTTACAAAAATTGTTTACTAAATATTCAAAAGTTTTGCAGCAAAATTATAAAAATAATGTGAATTTAGAGGCCCTTAATTTGGATTGCTCTTATAAATTAAAAACAAAATAATTTTTTAATTTCCATTCATGAAATGTTCGGTAATATTGTGTATGCCATCAATCATTTCCCTGGTCCGTCGACTAACAATTAATAACTTGAAGGGTTTCTATTAATAACTTGCTAGCAGTACAGAACGATTTGTGTTCAAGTAAAAATGTTTATTCTTTTAAACATTATAAAACATGGTTCTTAGTGATGGCAGTACAAATTAATTTAAATCATACTTTTACATTTTATTTTAAAAATGAAATTTTAGTCTATATAATAACACTCCTTGTATAATTGTCACTCACATACATGATTAATATTTTAAGAAACAAATCTTTAACATTCGAAATTTTCACTCTAATACGAGACCAAGATAATCTTGCTCAGTTTTCATAAAACTGTAAAATCAATATTAATTCGCGAACAAAAACAATAACATAACATTATCTTTACAATTCCTATTAAAATGAAAAAACCTTGAAGCTTTAAACAACGGGGCCAAGTGTCGCATTCTTGAATACTAACCAATTTTATTTACTGACAAAAGTACAAAATAAATTTTATATTACTGATGACTCAGGATTCGATATATTTTCGTTACTACTTTTCTTATTTCGTAGAGAAAAGTAAATAACTTACCATCATTTTTTAAATAAACATTTTTTTTCTACTAATTATTATATTAACATCAATATTATAATCATTTGAAACCTATAATTTGCTTAAAGTGTAACCACTTCATATTTGAATTATTAATCCGATTCAAGTCTGTGATTAAGAATAACTCTTAGCAATTAAGTCAATTAGGCTTTAAATTTTAAATTAAATATTTTATTCTATATTTTACTCATTAGATTACAAATTTACAATTAATCCGTACATTTATATTATTGTTTATATTATTGGTTGTGTAATATTAATATACAACCATAAAACACTTTCAATGTGTATAATTTACATTGATAATTTATCCAGCAAAATATTATACTTAAGAGCATTTAATTATAACACTTAAAATGGTTTGAAATGCCATTATAATACTTATTCAACACTCCAATAGATTTAGTAACAACTTCCAAGAGCGTTAAGTTCGATCATTAAGACAGTTTGGTCAAATTCAATCAGTTGACAATGGCTAGTTTGTAACCACAGCGTAGTATAGTATTGTTAGTGGCAAGTAACATGTCAACAAATAACGAGGAACTGACAGATACAACTGTCAAAATGACAAACTATTCTATTATTAAAACTACAACACTTGATAAGTACATGATAGTACAACTTCATTTTGTATTGCAAACGATTTTTTTCAAATAAATTGTTTTCCCCATTTAATAATATACTAACTGTAGTATCAGGTGTCTCTTGAGTAAAAAAATAACTAAAGTTTACACAAGTTTTAATACATTGTACTGGAATAGTTTTACTTGCAAGCCAAGGGTTCGATACGGTCATCTCTTCCGAATATTTTACAGTAGTTACATTTATAAAAACAACTCTTCATTATATACTCAATATTTTTAATTGACCAATAAAAATTGCGCGAATCCATTACGGAATAATTGTAGTAAGAACGAGTTCAGAAAGTTGACGGCCTATATCACAATATTTAAATTGCCTTATTGAAAATAAAACAAATTTTTCAAAACATTTTCTTTAAAATTTTGATCGATATTGTTTTTTTTTTTAAGGTATATGAGTATTTTTAACACCAGTTTTTGTGTACTGGCAGTTGTTACTAAGTCTCTAAGACCTCACATGGAATAATTGCACTGTTCCCGTTTTCCTCGTGATCAAAGCAAGAACAAATTTTCGTTAGAAAGGAGTACAGTTTCACATTAACTTTGCTTCAGTTTTACTTGATTATTGTTGGTTGAGTAAAGAGCTTTCTTGCAACTTAGATCAACTTGTTGGTTCATTTAATTGGTAAGTTTTTTGACAATGTAAATAAATATACAGATTAAAAAAATATAAGATTTAATATTTTACAAATCATAATTCACAAAAACAAAAACACATGAAATATCTACAAGTAAATTTACGTCGTATTGTTCGATTAAACACACCAAAAATATAATTTGTTCTTATTCCATAAAAAAAATTGTTTGTAAACATTTTTAAATATTATATCCTTGTAAATTTTAAATATAATTTATGTCCGCTTCTGCATAAGGTGTTTAATGAATCTGTCCGTTGGGTTAAATATAAACCTCTCCAACCAGCTCTCTGACAATTAACAGTAAAGTGTTTTTCTTTTCTTTTTTTTTTTTGCTCGGTTTACCCAAGGGTAAGCATGTTTACAACTGCGCACTTTCAGTTCCATACACTTAATAACCTACAGTTGTCCTATAGCAACACAAAATATGGCAAGGGAAATTAAGTAGGGAAATTATGTTTTGGCTAGACAAGGTGGTTAACACTGCTTGCTGAGTTTAGAATCAACAGAGCCGTTGAGATTTGTAGTGTCAGCTATTGTGTTTTGTTTACAGTATTATTTTAATTAGTAATTAGGTTTGTTTACTTTCTGCTACTTCAAGAATTATGTCTATTAGATTTCGGTAAATTATATACATGCTACTATTTAGTTGTAATGTGGTATTCATAAGTAAAATTATGCTTTTGAATCTTATAATCAACATTTGATGTTAGATAATGCCATCTTGATTTTGATTGTTATGTGAGCCGCCATGTTCATTGTTGTTGCCAAAAGGCAACGCGAAGACATCCCAATGGCTTGTGTAAATTAGGTCATTAGTATATTTTTTAGGGATGGATTCAATCTGATAGTTGAGCTTGAGTTATTATTAGAAGACAATTAATTATGATGGTGGTGAATCATATATATTATAAGTGGATGCAATGTATTTATATATATAGCACCCTCTTAACCATCTGCTCTAACAGATGAATACTGAGGTCCATCCGTCGATAAAGTTGGAGGTGGACATACAAGTAAAATATGTTATTGGGAAATTGTACTTTATGACATGCGTAACAAATTAGATTGTGAAAATGGCTTGAGACGCAACCAGTTAGAACAGATTTTACGATTTATTCACTGTGGCGACAACATTTAAGTTGATCAATCTGATAAGATGATAAAACTTCGACCAATAATAAGTCAAGTTCAAAACACGAAGCTCACCATAGAGAAAAAGAAGAAGAGGTGCGCTGGGGAAGGTTGTGTCTCCATAATGAGAACCATGTGTGTAAAGTGCAATGTCGGTTTGTGTATTGAATGCTTTGTTTCTGACCACACAAACACATACAAAAAGTAAACTGTGCATTGTTGAACACATTTTACATTGATATAATAGTTAAAACTTGAACTTAAGAAGTACATCTGGTCTTCTTATTATCACTGTTTTGTTTTCTCTCCATAACTTGTTTCCCTCTACTTAAAATTATCTAATGGTAGTGAAATGTTCTAGCGTTGCCATACGGCAACAGCCATTATCACAATAACTAAAACATATATCAACATTATATATGTGTTATTTAAAGAAAAATATATAAAACTAAAAGCAAATAATTCCTGTCAAAAAGGGTTAATTTTAGTTTAACGTTTTTACAGCAACCTTTTTTCAAACCAAGTGCAACCGTTTTCAAATAATATTATACTAGCGGTCCCGAATAAAAATATAAGAAATGATAGCTATATTAACCCAAGAACATCATATTATTTAGCCTGAACTACGTAATGCTATATGGGATGGATAGCTTATTACTTTATTTTAGACAGCTAAACTGTATTCAGCATTTCAGTTTGTTTCTAATATGCTTAGTTTATAATAGGTATTTAAAAGTAATGTCTGTTTTATAATTTACTTATTCTCTGTTTGTGACAATTGATCCTTCAAATCAGTTCACATGCAACTATAAGTTCCCATCTGGACATTGGGTTTTGCAAAACCTTGGCTGTTACTGCAGATCTTGGAATTGAGAAATATATGATATGTTACCAATGAAAATGAAGACAAATATTATGAATTTTGAAAACTACTAATAAGTTAAATTATAAGGAGGTTTTTAGAGAAAACGTTCTAATCAGCACAAAATAGCAGACGGATGATTAAATGAGAATTTTTATTTGAAGGGTATAAGTTCCACTTTCATACATTCATGATTTTCTAAAAACGTTTGTTGAGAGCTACTTATTTTTACTTCGAGCGAAGAAAAATCCAACAACTAGTAAAAAATTCCAACTAACTAAACAAATTTGAGTTTTCGAATTATACAAATTTAAATTCAAGTCTTCAATACATCAAAACTCAGGTGATCAAAACATTTAAAACATAAATAAATCACTTCTTTTTTTAACATCTTTCTTAAAACTATTTCAAACAGACTTCAAACAGGTTATTGAACAGCTTGGAAAGCATTTCCATTTTTCAGGCTGACAATGATATGTTATTAAATGCAGATAAAGGGCTTATTCCTAATTCGTCATTGTTTTCTTTACTTAGGACTGGATAGGAACCTTTAGCAATAGATACTATTTATTATTGGTAATATTTTTCAATTATAATTTATTTTAACTTTCAGTTATTTGTATTTTTTAAACCGTAGGCCTATATTATTTATATTTTCTTGATCTGTATTTGTTAATATTTGATTTTAAATGTTATGTTATTTTATTTTATTAAGTATTTAATTTCTTTTGTTTGTTATTTATTTTATTAGGC
>JAGFPH010005775.1:25923-38630 GCA_018207615.1 Philaenus spumarius
GTAATAAAAATCATTGGAACTGTTGTTGGAAACAATAAATTAATATACTTTTCCTCTAATATTTTAATCTGTGTCACATTCCCTGTTATATTTATAGTTATTCGTGTCATACTTTTAGAAATTAGACGATCTTAATTATAACTATCGTTGGAAAACTTCGGGTATATTTGGATATCTTCGGGAGGAGTGGGGGGTCGTGGAAACTATGATCGTGGAAGTACAGTAATCTAAAATTTTACCCTATATCACTAATTTAAAGATAGATAATGTAAAATAAATTGAAATTCGTGCGTGTGTGGCGTTGAAAGATGAATCATTAGATAAAATTCTATATAATTTTAAAAATAGCGCTTTTGACTAATTTAAGTTAGTGTAAAATATTTAAAAAATCGCGGGTTATGATTAATTAAAAAATCTGTAAAATAATTAAAAAATCGCGCGTTATGATAATTTAAGTTAGATAATTTAAAAATCGCTCGTTTAAAATGACTCATTTAAAGATAACGAATAATTTAAAAATCGCGTGTAAAACCGGGATGGAAAAGTACTGTATGACACTCTGTATCCCATTGTGTTTGAAGCAAAGCACTAAAAGTATAATCTATTTCCCAAATATAAAATTTCACGATATTTTACCTTACATTTTTATTGGTATTGGCTTTCGGCCCCAAATATTAGGGCTCTATAGTAAGGGCTATACCATTTTGCTCATTTACGGTGACCCAGTATCAATCACCTATGACGTCACCATGCTGACACTACACCAGCTGGTAATATTTCAGTAATTTGCGCGCTGTCGTTAACTCTTTGTTGTAACTCGATGGAAAAGCTTCACTAAAATAAAACTTAGATATTCTCAATCTACATAAAGTACGGATTCTAATAGTATAAAAAACTTTTATTTTAACAGGTATTTCGAATTTTAATAATTGAAAATATTTGAGAATTATCACTGACTGATCTGGAAAAGTTACTAAGCGAGGAAATTTTTTATTTTTGGGTTATAAACAAACTTCCAGCGGGACAGTTGTAGCCAATGAATTGATATAAACTTTTCAATTCACCGATTTGTGATAAAATGATTACATCATTATGAAATCGTTTTTAAATGAGCGCGAGGAGGTGCCGCGCCACCACTCCCGAAGTACAGTTGTTTGATACTGGAATATTTACATCCTTATCCATTACATTTATGTACATATTGTTATTTTAAGGTAATATAGTAAATCACTTGTCCCCAGGTAATTATGCCAGCTAGAAAAAAAGTAAGCATTTTATTTTAACATAAAATAATTATAATTTATAATTAAAATTTGATATATTGAAGTGGACACAAAAAGTTAAGTTGGAGGTTAACGTTTAAAAAATAATATCATTATTACGTACATTCAAAGAAGTAAAATTATAGATCAATGATGGAAAAAGAAAATGGTAATTAAGTAATAAAATGAGTTTCATATTTAATTAAAAGAATTACCTTATAATAAAGAAATATGCTGTCTTTTATTTAATTTGTTCATTGTTGTCTAATTTGCGGAGTACTTAAATGTTTCTTTGACTGAAGCCACTTTTTAACTTTACAGTTGTTTGATACTGGAATATTTACATCCTTATCCATTACGTTTATGTACATATTGTTATTTTAAGGTAATATAGTAAATCACTTGTCCCCAGGTAATTATGCCAGCTATAAAAAAGTAAGCATTTTATTTTAACATAAACTAATTATAATTTATAATTAAAATTTGATATTATTGAAGTGGACACAAAAAGTTAAGTTGGAGGTTAACGTTTAAAAAATAATATCATTATTACGTACATTCAAAGAAATAAAATGCTTACTTTTTTATAGCTGGCATAATTACCTGGGGACAAGTGATTTACTATATTACCTTAAAATAACAATATGTATATAAATGTAATGGATAAGGATGTAAATATTCCAGTATCAAACAACAGTACATCGGGAGAGGCGACGTGTCACCGCCTCGCGCTTATTTAAAAACGATTTCATAATGATGTAATCATTTTATCACAAATCGGTGTATTGAAAAGTTTAGGTCAACTCATTGGCTACAACTTTCCCGCTGGAAGTTTGTTTGTAACCCAAAAATACAAAATTTCCTCGCTTAGTAACTTTTCCATATCAGTCTGTGATAATTCTCAAATATTTTCAATTATTAAAATTCGAAATACCTGTTAAAATAAACGTTTTTTATTCCGTTAAAATCCGTACTTTATGTAGATTAAGAATATGTAAGTTTTATTTTACTGAAGCTTTTCCGTCGAGTTACATCAGCGAGTAAACGACAGCGCGCACAAGGAGTCCGCTTCACTAGTCTCCGCAGTTATCAGCACAGTGACGTCAGAGTGAAACTGGCGGCACAGTGCCGAGATCAAAGAAACGGTTTAGCCCTTGTTATAGAGCCCTGCCAAATATGATCTAAAATATTTAACCCTGAACTTTCCTCAAAACTTCACAATTAAACACTTATTACAGCATTATTTACCAAAAGCGACAGAAAAATGTATGTATTTAGTATTAGAAACATTTATAATTAATTAATTATTTATTTTATGTTTCAGACTTGTGGATATTTCAAACAATTTAAGAATGGTGCCTGACATCTGTAACTGGATTTAATAAATAATATTATGAGTTACATAATATGTATTACTCGTAAGCTTTTGCTTTTCAGAAATATTTGTCTGTAACAGATATAAGTTAAATGTAAAATTTTTATTTGCTGTAAATGAAAAAATATTGTTTTAATTAACAAAAATATACTGGAGTATGCCTTGGTGAAAAGTCCTGAATAATAAATGTGTAAATTATTTTAAATTAATACCAAGTTGATAAATACTGACTGATGATAGTTAACTTTATAATTACAGGGGAGGAAATCGCATATTCATAGAAATAATCTCTATTCCTCATTACAAGGGATTTTGGATTCATGCTTCCAAATTCGAAAGAAAATTCAACTTAACCTCGTAAGGGAGGCCATTGTGCAGACTAGTTGGACCCTTTAGAGGGTTTTGTTGTACCTCACGGTTACGAGTCTAACAAATATAACTCTTATAACACATACTCGGCGTGATTTAGAAGTAAGGCATGGTCAGTTGTAAAATGAGATGTATACAGTACATTATCTCTCTACAAAGCCTCTACCGGTATTTAATTTGTAACCCCTGACATTAAATGTTTACTCCTGGGATTGCACTGATGCTTTCAACACCTCAGTTTCCTCAAATTGTTGAGACTGGATTACAATAAAAAGTGTTCAAAAATCTCACATCCGAATTTTTGAATTGTTTTGGCAACTATGTGTTGATATGTTTTATCTTGACTAAGACAAATTCCTAAACCACAGATCCAAGCATCCTAAAGGTCTGACCAAAGTAATAAATGGTCAACCGTATTGAACGCCTTTATTACATATAAGCTTGATGATTATTTATAAATTGTAAACTATCCTAGTTGAATTGATTTAATCTGGACATGCACAAAGCATGTTCCTACCTCGCCGAAAGGGTGGATCCATAGCAGGCAGAATGATATCCCAGAATTATGGTGTATTGTTTTTCATACATAACAATCTGACTTAACACCAACATAATTTAATGTCCATCATTACCAAATTACTTCTAAATAATAATGGAGGTCATATATAGTTTATTAAGTAATAATAGTGTAGAAAAAGGCATGCAGCTATAGCAAAAATTATAATAATCTAAAACCCATTGCCCTTCTTACGAAAATAGCCAATAAGTGCCTCAAATTACTGCATGACTGAATACTTATTTCAGTTGGTGCACCTGATTCTACAACCGTGACAATTTTCCAAGCACCAAACCAGAGATTGTATGAACATGGAAGCTAGACAACATTAAAATAAAACAGTAAATTTTTATTGACAGTTATTAGGGGAATTAAATTTGTTTTTTTATAAAATGCGATATCAAGAAATAGGTTTTCTAAGCTCTGATATAGCAATACTGGCAAAAGAGTAAACCTATGCTTTCCTAATTTCGGAAGCAATTGGGTGAGTTCTGATGGGCTCGGGCAAGCTCGAAAGTTCTTGGGCGCTTTTGTTGGTTGGTCAACACACACAGCAAGAAATATTTGTATTATATATATTTAGATAGGCCTATGTGGTATAAACATTCATTATTATAGTTTATTTGCATAAAATGTAAATAGAAATGTTTGACCATCGAAGAAATTTTAGGTTATTTATATTTATGTTTACCATATAGCGAAAACTGTAGGCCTATTTGTTACTTACTTACAGTATATTATTATATACCAAGAAAGATAAAAATATTATTTTTAATTGATTTTTAGGTCATTTTTTACTATTAATTTGTCAGAACCAAATCTTCCCTTATTGAGATATGTTTATATTTATATATTCTAACAATTAATTAACATAATTTAAGGCACGGAAAAACAAATACGAATGAGTAACTTACTTTAAAAGTCGTCATCTGATTAAGAACTTGTCGTTTGCTGATGGTTCATCACACGCTACTGGAGATTTTCTGTAGTCAATGTATAACCAGCCAATTGCCTTATCTTGTTTACTGTTTCGTCTCTTCAAACATGTTTATTTCATTTATTTGTCTATTTCAGGTCATTAGCGATAAAGGTTATTGTTAGTTGGGATGGTTTACTTGAAATATACTGGGACTAGATACAGTAGGCCTACTATAAGTTAGGACTTCAGGCTATTATTTTTTTAAGGTGAATTTATTTTTCTGGGCCTTTGTAAATTTTATATAAATGAATATAATGACAATAAAAGCTTGTATTTATATTCATTTTATAACCTCATAGTCAATCATATAACATATTATAGCCTGTAGGGTATTAGTTATATAACTCATATTTAAAGAAAATTAACTGCACATTGAATTTGTAAACATAACCCTAAAGTATGATCTAGGCTAGGTTTTGTTCAAGTATTACAGATGATGAGTGAAATCAGCTGTTATACTACATTGTTACTCACGGACTACGTACGGAAACTCGTAAGAGGCGGCATCCGGAAAAAGGGCATATAAGTGAAAAGTTGCTTTCGAGACATTGAGCCTTATAGTTTTTAAACACTTATAACTCTTAAGATATAAATGATTTATTACATATTATATCATAAGAGTTTTTTATAACTACTTATTTTTTTGTCTGTATTGTGTGTTTCATCTTAAAAATTCTAGTTTTAATTAGACAGTTAAATAAAATAAGTTTGTTATGTGCCCTTTTTCCAACCAAGAGTTAGGTTTAAAATAATGTTTACTCTAAGATTTTAAATATCAATTTATTGTACACTCAAAAAGTATAAAATATCTGGGTTGTATGACTACAAAACTAACTTTTTGGCAAAACTAAGTATGTGGAAGAAAAATAACTATAGGTGGTTAAAGAGGCTCATCCAATATTTGTTCAATCCAATCACAGTCTCTTTGGGACAAGTGTGTACACAAACTTCTTACATCATCTATTTTACAAGCACTAACAGTGGGAAAGGAGACAGTTGTTTGGTTAACATTCTTAAGTTTCTAAATTATTGAATGTTGCCAATTAGGTGAACGATGTGTATATTGGGAAGTAGTTTTCTGAACACAATACACTACCACTTTTAGTACACTTCATTATCATAAACTTCATTATAGTGAACTTCCTTAAAGTAGATTTTGGCGCTGAAAGAAAAAAGTCAGATAGTGCAGTTTCCCAACCTTTAACCAAGACTCGATCCATCGTCATTTCAAATCTTGAAGGATTTTCTCTACATGTGACAATAACTTCAAACCAAGGACTTGCACTTCCTTCTTCTGTATTTTTGATCGAACAAGACCAAAGTTACGGTCCCACTGACTGAATGAGTGACCTCGTACAGGATATAAGTCAACCACTTCTTTTTCATGAGTACAAAATTTAGTTACTGTAGCATTTCCGTTCTGTCCTCTTATTGAATTAGTATTGAACACCAATATTGTTTTGGTGTTCGAGAACTTCTGCAGATTTTTATTCAATGTGTCATATATACAAAGGACACAACCAAGTTGCTGGTTTTACTCGTCTGTGTTTCCATGTGGCAATACAAGTATGAAGAATTATTGTCGTTAAACACATGAACATCAAAGACATTGTTTGTAAAATTGGCTGCTCACACTTGGCTTGGGAGGGTAGTTTTGGTCTTATCAAAACACAATAATAAAATCAACTTTTGCTGAACCATACATACACCAACATACAGAAAAACATGGAAATATTGCATTTCTCTAATAAGAGCAAATACATGGACGTACTGGAACAATATGAAATCTACACACATGGGATTGGTACACTGACAACAATAAAACCTGTTATTTGATCTGTTATCAAGATTAAATAAATCTTATTTATCTGTTACCAAATAAATAAAACAGTTTCATTTCAGTTCAATATCGAACGCAGCCGGAATAGTCAGAAAAATGTTACTGCCTAACAAAATTAATTAAAGTGAATAAGTATGTGCAAAATCAGTGTTGTGAATGTTTTTTAAATTTTAAATGACAAAATATGTTGAACTTGTTAAATGTGATATTTAGATGTGGTGTTTAAAAAACGTATGACGAAGTACAATTCTATAGATACTACACACGTGACTGAATAAAAAGCCGAAGTGTAAGAAAAATCAATATAAACAGAGAGCAGAGACGTAAGTAGTTAAAATTATATTATAATTTTAAGCTCTCCAGTAGGGCAAATAATACATAAAATCAGCATGTAGATAAACAGAGAGCAGAGACGTAAGTAGTTAAAATTATATTATAATTTTAAGCTCTCCAGTAGGGCAAATAATACATAAAATCAGCATGTAACTTATGTGGACGTTTTACGTAAGTTCCTTGCCTTTTTTGAAAATCAGCTCCACTTTAGAACATAGACTGAATAACATGAAGCCTTTTAACAAATATTTGAAAAATAGTGAGTAAAATGACTCAATTCAAATTACCCTCCTGTGTGCGGGGGTACAGGGGAGCGGAGGGTGAATTGCCTGTATAAAATTGTTTACCACTGTAGTCTATATACAGCGACTCCCGACTCCACCTGAAGATACAGTTCACAGCTGTGGTACGTAAACATCACGCTTATTCCTTTTTGTGTTTGTTTACCTCCTGATAATAAATAAAGTATACTAATATGCAAGACGACATTGTTCTCAATTTTTCATTTATAATTAATTTCCATACTCCAATCTATCATCAAATTTATAACCCGATTTATCCCATTACACGTTTTTCAGTGATGTCTCAAAACTGCTAAAATGTAGTAAAAAAGAGGCCTACAAGTGCCAATTTTTACATTTATATTACAAATACAAATTGTTTCCACAGATCCCCCGATAGGTTTGAACCCCCAATCTAATAATTCACCAGCTGTCACTGACAGAACCAGTTGAACTGTAAATTCTGTTTCTGTTAGGCTAATAGTTTACTCAGTTGGAATAATTTTGTGCGAAACTAGCTTGAGTCCACCTTTGGAACAGAGTAATTTTTAATCATTGTGAGATAGTCTAGTAATTTTTTTTAATGTTATAACGACCTCGTAAGAGTGATACCGTACCTGAAGATGGATGCTTGAGCATCTGTAAAAGCGGTAGTGCAGAATTACCATAAGTTTCAACACTAGACGGAAAAAATAAGGTATTTATAGAATAATACTGTAATTAGTTTTGGAATGTTAAAAAGGACTGTTCTGAAGTTGGAACCACTGAGGTTGGAACATGTAACAGGAAAAGAAATAAGAGACAATGTTGAGTGTTTATTTTTCCAAAAAAAAAAAAAACATTAAAACAGAACATTCATTTGACTAGAAACTATATTTTAGAACTCCTTTAGAGTTTCATTTCAACTTAAGGCATTTTTGAATGTATAATCATGTAGATTTGCAGCAATCACAATCACTGCAGAGAATCAAGAGGAAAATCAACACTGTCAGGTTCGATAGTCAAATTACTGAGATCTTGAAGACCTTCAGTATCTACTTCGGACTCTGGTGCATTGACCGTAATTACTAAAGGCGTTTCGCTCATGCCTGGTTCTGGCGTAGTCAAATTACTGAGCTCTTGAAAAAGTTCATCATCCATTTCGGACTCTGGTGCATCGACAGTATTCAAAGTAATTACTAATGGCTTTTTGATCCTGCCTGGTTCTGGTGATGGACTGTTCAGTATGTCAATTCCAGTGTCTTTCTTTTTTAAATCTTTTTTCTTAAATTTTTTTTCAGGCCTGAAACAAACAATATATATTAAATAAACTACGAAGAAGTTAATTGTATTACAGTCAAACCTCCATAATTAAAAAAAAAGGTTAAAGCCAATTATTAGTTTCAGAAAGGTTTTGACTACTTATATATTGTTCGATCTTAATCATCACAGAAGGTGGTTATTCAACAAAAAGTCAGGAAAAAGCTCCTACATCCCTGCCAGGACTAATGTCACCCCCTCTCCTCTCTCAGCATCTACACGACCGCAGTCGAACTTAATAGTTTACATCTCTAAATTTATGAGGAATTTTTGCATTATTTTCTCAGCTACATTGAAAGATTACTTAAATCTGACATGACATTAACAACATTGATAGGCTCATATGTATTAGGCTTAAAATAAAACTGCACACTTTAAACATCTTTTTTATTTATACAAACCTAGAATTGTTATAGGCTAAAAAATTATAGTTTTTGAAGTAATTTTATGCTGTATTTATAGGGATAATATTTAAATAAAAATATTAACAAATTTTAATAATTATATTTATTAAATTAATAGTACTACATTTATCTATTAAAATATTGAAATCAAGAATATCCAATATTACACATATTTGTTATCCCCCCGCTGCCCAAATCAGTTAACTTTTTTTTAAACTATGGAAAATACAGTATTTTTTACAATACAGTAGTTTTTTTATGTAACAGTAATTAATAAAAACATACTGTAACATATGTTTTAACATATTAACATACTGTAAGCCTACATCTTTTTATAGAATTTTGTTTAATGAAACTGAATTTAAAGAGTTATGAAAGTAAAATTAACATTTTAAAATAAATTGCATTTAAATAAAACCTAGACTGAACTATTGGTTCTGTACTATTCTGCTGTCAGTGTTATGTTTAAAATTTAATCACGCAGGCTACATCCTTACTTTTACTTGAAATCCTTTTATGAACTTTCTGCTCGGCAAACCAAGATAAGATATTATCAAAATCAATATTTTTAGCTACAGAATTTTAAATTGCAGGATAGCTAAACTACAAAGCCTTGCCTGACTCAGTGGATCTTAGGTAATTCTTTATAAGTTTGAGTTTTGAAAAACTTCTCTTGCAAGAAGCTACACACACAAATAGTTAAATAAAATCTAAAAACTGAAGTTAAGTTTGGGGTGAATAAAAAAAATCGTACTCTACTATGAATTCTAAACACTTTAAACAAGTACAATCTCTTGCTCGAGTTCTTGTGATCCCTGCTATAACCTATCTACAAATTTTGAATAATTATTAAAATGCCAGTAAGCAAACTTTAAATTATACACCCATCTGAATGTGGTACCTGGAGCGGCCTGCACCCCCTGGCAACGCCATTGCATCCTTGAAAATACAGCTTCTGACATGGATTCAGAGCTTTTTGCCATCAATGTAGCTCCAATGTGTTGTGTAGCAAACTAATCATGACATGTTGTGTAGCAAACTGATAGGGGTTTCCCCTAGTTTTATATAAACAGCTGATTTTTTGTACATTTGGTAATTTATTGAAATCATTGTTGTCGCATTAAAATAAGGAATTGTATAGTTGTATATTTTAAATAAAAAATTAAGAAGTGAATATAGTGAATAAGAACATGGTTTTTGTGTGGAACATTATACTTCTGTCGTTTCGGAAAAGGTCGGGAGTGATGGGCCATCATTAACAATTAATTGTAAAGGTAAAGTTTTTAACACATCATCAAAAACAGGGACCTTCAAACAAAACCATCTTAAGTTGGGTTAGAGTGTTAAGAACAACAAGGTCGGTTAAAAAACACAATCATACGTTTACAGATCAGCTATGATATGAAGGTACTATTGAGATCCAACTATGGTGATTATTTCTTCATAATTTCAGAGTTGGAGTACTTTCTGTTTTGCCTCAATTAAAGACGAAAGTGTGTTGTGTTCTAATGGAACCTACTTATAGCCCAGCCAATGAAGGGGAAAAATGACCATGTGTCGGAAGAAATTAGAGAGAAGCTGAATTTTTGTCAGTTGTTAAAACTCACCAATAGGTACATTTTCCCCAAAGTCCCCGCCCCTCCCTCTTGTGCTAACCCCCCCACCCCCATTTGAAGTTCATTTTCCAAGCAGTTAGGTTTTGCTTCATATCTCCGTTGTTAATATCCCAATGCGTAACTTCTATATGTCATTTTTTTTCATTAAGTGATTGTATTTAAAAAAGGTATCTTGGTAGTTTTACCTAGGGTCAAAAGTTTAGCAGCTATTTGCCAAAAAACGATTTTTTTCTTTGCAAAATATATTTTTTCTTTAGTTTTCCTTTCATAACTTTTTTGCTGATGGTAATTTAAAAAAATACTTTCAATAAAATTTGTAGTGCATCTTTTAAGCTTTCCAACTATATAATATAACACAACATTTCCTGAATATAGACGCAAGCAATTGCCATTTAAGGGTCTGCTGTACTGGCGGCCATCTTGGATTTTTATCCCATAAGAGCAATGTTAAATTTCAATACATTTATTTTTTATCATAAAATTGTATGCAAGGTCTCATTTTAAGCACAATTACAATACGCATCCGTTTGCATTTTAGATTTTTAAAATGTTTTTCTTTTGTTATGTAATTGACATTTTGTAAGTACAAAGTTCGAATTTTTTTCCTAACACAATAAAACATTAATAATGAAAAGTAATTTGCAAGCCGGATCCGAAATTTTATAAAGAATATTCAGTTTTTTTTCAGCGCTTAATTACAAAAGATGGATTTATAAAATGGTTTGAGGCAATGTCAAAGGTACCTGAAAATTTTATTTAATTATATTTCAATCGAAATACTATAATTCTTCCTCTATTTTTTAAAATTCTAATTGATTGGATTTTTGTGTTGAATAATGATAATCATCGTTAAAATGGATAATCCTGATTTCTTTTGTATACTATGTAACGAAAATTTTGAAGAAGATACAGTAGTGGTTACAAAAGGTATAAAATTAATACCTAGTTTAAGAAACTAGTTTAAGAAGACGGGATGGGCTGCATGAAAGAATTGAAGGGAAAACAACACTTCTTGTACACAGAGGCCAACAAGTTTACAGCCGCAACCTCATCATCAGAAAGACTCGATGAATCAATTCACTCAACTTTAAGAACTTTTCTACGGAATATTTGCCAGAAGTTTGATTTTAAAACCAATTGCTTCATTTGTGAAAAAAGCGCAGTGATTAATTTAAAGTGAGCTGTGCATCGTAGGAAGGAAATTTGCCTTGCATCAACAATAGAAATAAAATAAAATTTACTTAAAATATTTGATGAGCGAAATGATGAATGGGAGGAAAGAGTAAGGAGTGTTATGTTAAGAGTTACCTGAGGCACGTTACTATAAACAATGTCATGATACTTTTCCCAAATCAACATCAGGCGAACACGCTGTTGTTAGACCGAGGATGGATGAAGACTACTTTTTATTACTTTGTAAAACTATTGAACCGGAAATGAAGCCAGTACACTGTTACAGAATTACAAGAAATCATGACTGACTTTTCAGGGAAAGAAAACTTATATTCTGATAAACATTTTAAATATCAGCTGAAAGAGCACTTTAAAGACAGCATTATAGTACCGTATCCAATGTTTCTGGTCGAAAAAACATTGTGTGTTTATCAGACTCTGCACTCAAAATCATGGACAATTGGTACAAAAAAAGGAAGAGCGATCCGGAAACAGAAAAGCTTAGAATAATTTTATCTGCGTCTGACATCATCAAGAAGAATATTCAAAAGATTGCTTGCAACTATCGTACATACCCTGATACAAAAGACATTAGGTCCGGAGGCAAAAATTTAATCCCAAAAACATTAGATGCCTTTATATGGAAAATGATTGCAAAGAAAACCTAGATCCTTTATGTCACCCCTACAAGTTAGATTAGCACTTGTATGGGTCCATACATATAATCAACATGCTTTCTTGAATGGGTGTGTGTGCATCATATAATGAAGCAATGACATACAATAATGCATTGATAACTGCGGGATCATCACAAGAAAATTAATTTGCCTTTATCCAACACGTTTTTGACAACGATGATGTTAACATTCGAACATTAGCCTAAATATTTTAACCCTATAGGTGGAATACAATGTATTACGCCCGACAAAAAAGTTCAAACTATAGAAAAAGTTAAAAGGCAATATAGGGAGCTTTTAACCCCAAAAGTATAAGGATACGAGGGTATGCAAGGAAAACTGGATGTAAGAGATTGAGTAGTATTAATGTGAAAAATTACAATGACATGAAAGCTTGCTTGAATATTACTGATTCCACAATAACTAACTACCTTATTCCCATTAAATTACATTTGGCTTTCTGGTACTAATGTACAACCAGGTTAGAATGGTTTTGTGAACGTAATTAAAAAACTAAAAACAAAGACAAATGTGATGGGACAT
>JAGFPH010005775.1:38730-52896 GCA_018207615.1 Philaenus spumarius
ATGTCCCATCACATTTGTCTTTGTTTTTAGTTTTTTAATTACGTTCATAAAACCATTCTAACCTGGTTGTACATTAGTACCAGAAAGCCAAATGTAATTTAAAGGGAATAAGTTAGTTAGTTATTGTGGAATCAGTAATATTCAAGCAAGCTTTCATGTCATTGTAATTTTTCACATTAATACTACTCAATCCCTTACATCCAGTTTTCCTTGCATACCCTCATATCCTTATACTTTCGGGGTTTAAAGCTCACTACATTGCCTTTTAACTTTTTCTATAGTTTGAACTTTTTTGTCGGGCGTAATACATTGTATTCCACCTATAGCGTTAAAATATTTAGGCTAATGTTCTAATGTTGACATCATCGTTGTCAAAAACGTGTTGAATAAAGGCACCTTAATTTTTTTGTGATGATTCCACAGTTATGAATGCATTATTGTATGTCATTGCTTCGTTATATGACGCACACACACCCATTCAAGAAAGCATGTTGATTAAATGTATGGACCCATACAAGTGCTAATCTAACTTGTAGGGGTGACATAAAGGATCTAGGTTTTCTTTTTGCAATTATTTTCCATCTAAAGGCATCTAATGTTTTTGGGATTAAATTTTTGCCTCCGGACCTAATGTCTTTTGTATCTGGGTATGTACGATAGTTGCAAGCCATCTTTTGAATATTCTTCTTGATGATGTCAGCCGCAGCTAAAACTATTCTAAGCTTTTCTATTTCCTGATCGCTCTTCCTTTTTTTTGTACCAATTGTCCATGATTTTGTGTGCAGAGTCTGATAAACACACAATGTTTTTTCGACCAGAAACATTGGATACGGTACTATAATGCTGTCTTTAAAGTACGTTTAGTTCAGCCTAATATGTTATCGTTCAAAATATAGAATGCTAGAAAGTATTTTAAAAGATCAATTACTTACTCTATGGTCTGGTTAGTTATGAAACTATTTCAATCCACACAAACAGGAAATAAGTATCACTTTCAGAATAAACGTTCAATGTTTTATTTATGCCACAAATAATGTTTTCATCTTAATAAAGAAATAAGTTTCAACATTTTATTAATAAACTAAAACAATTTAAGTAACTATGTAAGCCTAAAAAATACATTCATAGGCATAAAAAAATTAGATTCATAAACATACAAAATAAAATTATATCAATAAACATAAAAACTAACCTTAAAAAACTAAGATTCAGTTAAATATACAAGCTTATAAATAAAATTATAGATTTGGTTGAATTGAAAATTAAATATGAAAATTAATAATGATATGTATTGATAATGGAGAATTAAGAGTTAGTGGGGTGGGGTGGGTACCGTTATGAGAGCACTGACCTTTACGGAAGACAGCGCACCAATAACATAAAATTATCAACTGTAGCCTACCCTTCAAACAACTCAGCTCAAATACAAAACCTTTGTCACAAGTAACTCAAGTTAATATGTTTTGTCGTTTTTGAGAAATAGTGATAAATAGTGAGTCAGTGGCAGAGTGGCATTTGGCATTTATCTATATTTCTAACGCTTTTTACGTTTTAATAACCTTAAACGCAAAATATTTTAAAATCCCGTCTTATTGCACATCTAGAGCATAAGGGTAACCACTATGTTAAGGACTTTTTCTACCGCGTAAAAGCGAAATCGCGTAAAGCGGGACCGCGTATAACGAGGACTGCCTGTGTATAAGTGAATATGATATAGAAATAAAGAATTAAGTTTCGTCTTTGCTAATCTTGTTTCTAAATGGCTTTTTCGATATTGGTTCATAAATAATATTATATACACATGGATGCATTTGAAATACGAAAAAAAAATTTCTGAGCTCTTGGGGGGGCCATGGCCCCCATGGCCCCCCCCAGGAGCCGCCCCTGAACTGAAATAGTTTTTCTTTCTACTGTATTTGTATTGAAGTCATATTGAATTGAGGGACATCACGTTGTACTAATAGCCCAGGCAATGAAGGTTTTGTGTTGGAAGAAATTAGAGACAAGCTAATTTTTTGCCAGTTGTTAGGACCTAATTAGGGAAGTATTTCCTCAAATGTCCCCGCCTGTCTCCCTTGTGCTCCGCTCTCTAGCCCCCCTTGAACATCAAATACGAGGGTATTTTTGTTATTGCTCATAACTCCGCCATTTTTCATTTTACATTGATGCTGTTTGTATGATTGTATTTCTCTATGTCTATTCTAAAAAAAATGTTCTTTAGATTTTTTGCGTAAAAGTGATACTTTCACCAGAATTTGCTAAAATACGCAAAATTTTCGGGTGAAAAATCATATTTTAAGTAGTTTTTAGAAAACAGCACTTTTATTTGTTATAATATCAAAAAATATGATAAATAAAAGTTGTAGCGCAGCTCTTGCCCTTTTAAAATATGTACCTAACTTTACATTTTGAGGGTCGGGAACACTTACAGACTACAAAGTACTAGTTCCCGCCCGACACTAAGATAGCCATAATGCGTGGTTGGTTGTTGCGGCATCACTCCCTGTCTGTTAGTAATGAAGCAGAGTAAGTTAGTTTTTTATACCAGAACTGATAGCATAATATTATGACTTAAAATGGTACCTACTGTAGGTCTATTAGCACACTAACATTTTACGAACTATTAAAAAAAATAAGCAGATTTTCTTTGTTACTTTAAGTATTTGCAAGTTTTGGTTCGGGGGAGTTTTGACTCCTGACCTAAATATTGAGGTATTTCCATTATCCAATCATTGCCTGTCCACAGCATCACGGACCCCCGTTTTTTGTATTATTATTTTTTGTTTTTTCAATGATATAATTACTATTTTTATTTACAAATATTTACAATATTGATTGATTAAATTGTTGTTTAATGACAAAATATCTTATAAAATTATTGATAAAAATATTTAAACTATAAACATTTTAGCTATCATCAATTGTGGCTTGATCTTCATCCATGGTCAAGGTATTGTTGCAAGAATATCCACTTCAGTGCTCGCACATATTTGTGCATTCTGTACAATTCTGTAAATTGTACATTCTGTAAATGTTCGCACATATTTCTGCAGAAGCTACAATCTCGGACGCTTTCAAAAATAGAGGTTGGGCAAAAGTAACTATGCACGACTGATTTCATTTTCGGCTCTCTTCAGCTGCAAAACATAAAGCAGTGAACATTGCTGAATTGTTAGAAGAGTCCAAATTAATAAAAGGAACAGCCATTACAATGTCCCATCACATTTGTCTTTGTTTTTAGTTTTTTAATTACGTTCATAAAACCATTCTAACCTGGTTGTACATTAGTACCAGAAAGCCAAATGTAATTTAAAGGGAATAACGTAGTTAGTTATTGTGGAATCAGTAATATTCAAGCAAGCTTTCATGTCATTGTAATTTTTCACATTAATACTACTCAATCACTTACATCCAGTTTTCCTTGCATACCCTCGTATCCTTATACTTTCGGGGTTAAAAGCTCACTACATTGCCTTTTAACTTTTTCTATAGTTTGAACTTTTTTGTCGGGCGTAATACATTGTATTCTACCTATAGCATTAAAATATTTAGGCTAATGTTCTAATGTTGACATCATCGTTGGCAAAAACGTGTTGAATAAAGGCACCTTAATTTTCTTGTGATGATTCCACAGTTATCAATGCATTATTGTATGTCATTGCTTCGTTATATGACGCACACACACCCATTCAAGAAAGCATGTTGATTAAATGTATGGACCCATACAAGTGCTAATCTAACTTGTAGGGGGACATAAAGGATCTAGGTTTTCTTTGCAATCATTTTCCATATAAAGGCATCTAATGTTTTTGGGATTAAATGTTCGCCTCCGGACCTAATGTCTTTTGTATCTGGGTATGTACGATAGTTGCAAGCCATCTTTTGAATTTTCTTCTTGATGATGTCAGCCGCAGCTAAAACTATTCTAAGCTTTTCTGTTTCCGGATCGCTCTTCCTTTTTTTCGTACCAATTGTCCATGATTTTGTGTGCAGAGTCTGATAAACACACAATGTTTTTTCGACCAGAAACATTGGATACGGTACTATAATGCTGTCTTTAAAGTGCTCTTTCAGCTGATATTTTAAATGTTTATCAGAATATAAGTTTTCTTTCCCTGAAAAGTCAGTCATGATTTCTTGTAATTCTGTAACAGTGTACTGGCTTCATTTCCTTGTTCAATAGTTTTACAAAGTAATAAAAGTAGTCTTCATCCATCCTCGGTCCGACATGTTTAAGTCGGCCCGACAGAGGACGTATTGTAAAAAACAAAACTAGTTTATATGAGTTTTAACGACACAGCAAAATAGTTATGTCGAAACTGCAGTCAGACGTACCTGTGTAATAAGTGACTGTTTGAAGGTGAGTGAATAAAATATTCTATATATAAAATGATCGATATAATTTCAAAATGATGCAATTGTAGTACTACGAGTGATATCACAGCTTGTTTACATTATATATAAATATATATAATATATACACCTATCTATTTGGCGGCCGTCAAAAAGTAAGCCATTTGTCTGCCACCCTTTAGAGAAGAGTATATCCATGTTTTAACTTGCTAAATTGATTGTGACCTTCTACGGATCACTATATTATATTTTTATTAATTTATGACTCCTTTAAGATCATGTTTCAATATTGGAGCTATTTGGCAGCAGCAAGATTGCGGCTATTCGGCGCAGCGTGTATATAGGTCCCTTTTGGCTGCCATATCTGTTTAGTATGGGTACATTTAGCTGACGACAGTGTTGTCAAGTCGAACAGGTGTATATCTCGACTATTCGGCTGCCGGTGTCAAACCTACATAAAAGGACATTTTAAGCAACTATCAATTTTTAAAAGTGTTTTTTATTATATTTTCTTAGAAATATTTCATAATTTTCTGGGAAAAAAATATTTCTGTATGGCTAAATAAACTTAGCTGTGTGCTTTTCTTTAATTTAAACTCCTTGTTTGAACTCCAAAGAAACCAGCTTGTATATCTTCACTCATAATGCCCTTCCTTTTTTTTTAATAACCTATATAGAAAATTAGTAATTAGGAACTTTTAAAATTAAAACTGCCATGGTACGAATGTAATAATAATAATAATTTGTTTATAGCTGGACAAATTAAATTGCATAAAGCATGAACAACAGGAAATAAAAAACAAAATAAGTAAATCTTGTAATAACTAACACTTATACAATAGAAGTGATGACAAGCTCTTCTTCTTTCACTCAAAAACTCTTTTAAATTGTAGTAAGTCTTAGTTTTTAACAATGTCTTGAACCCTTTCCTTTTGAACTTGTTGGTAAATGGCTAAAAAAGGTTTTCATACTTTAAATGGTATGTCTTTTATTATTTGATGTTTTGTAATTTGGTATGGCCAGTTTATTTGTATTCTTCAAAATTTGTATATTGAAGTATTCTTTTAAATATTCAAAATATTTTTTGGAACAAAATATATTATAAAATATAAATAGATGTGAGGGTTAATAATTAGTTTTATTTAAAGATAGTCTTGCAAGAATAATTTTGCCTTTTTTCCTGCTCGAATAGATTTCTGTTTTTGTAAAATAAATAGGTTTTGGATATTAGAATTTAAGTTGCCCCAAATTATAATATGATAGCTCAATTTAGGGGAAATTAAACAATGATACTCCGATAGTAATGCAGTTTTTGTACAAAATGTCAATAACCTTCTGATAAGAAAAATATTTCATGAAATTTAATTACTCAAAGAGTTTAGATGTTCTTAAAATTTAATGTTGTTGTCTAGTTAATTGTATTATTTTGTTATATAAATTGGTCTATAATATGAACAGTCACTTGCGTTTCCTTTGAAATACCCATAATACATTTTGAGGAAGCTTAAGTGTTTTCGGAGTAGATTTATGACTATTTACATTCTCTATCATTGAAGCTAAAATTTCCAGTTTAACATACTAATTTCAAAGGGGAGGAGATAAATAACTAACTTTGTTTTGTTTAAATTTGATATTTTTCTTACTCAATTTGAAATATACAATTGAAAAGTATATAAAATAGCAACAAGTACGGGATATAATAAAAACGGTACAATGAGCCGAGCAGACTATTTTTGTAGGATGCTAAATAAAGCAGGAGATTAGACCCGCCTTTTACTGAGAGCTTTTTAGTATTTACTGTAATGAAAAATTTTAATGACCAAGTGGAATTAGCCAGCATAGGTAAACCAAGCGGAAATATCGAAGATGCGATTACGTTTCTAAACAACAATTATATGATGGAGGAAGCGAAGCATAAAACCGATGGTGAACGAATAATAAGGGACAAAGACTATGAGACGTTATCTGATTTCACTTTGCGTACTGTTACTGGATACGACATAACACGATATACAAACAGTTTGCGGGGTAGCTCTGCACCTGGCTGCGATGGCATCTCAGTGTCACTTCGTAAAGACAACATTGATCTCAATTTCAACATATTAGCCCACGGATTGTAGAATTTTAACAATTAATTACATTAGGTACAATACCTGCTTTATCGGGTTTTTTCAACCCTTAAAATCACTTTGTGATTACTGCAGTTACAGGAAACCTATGTGCCCATCTTCAGATCACAGAAAAACCTTTTTCAAGTCTCAAAACAAAACAAAGTCATCACATAAACACGGTGTCGTAGTAAATGTCTTATCGTGGACCTGTCAACAAGACTAGCCTAATGCAGGCAGACTTGGGATTAACAATTGAAATTAATCGTTAGTTTTAAATGGATTAACTTTTAACTCTTAATCGTAAAAATATTGGTTAACGATTAAAACTAACATCAGTCATCGAATTTCTGCGAAAGAAAACCACGCCCGAAAATAATTTTCTCTAGTTGTTATGACATAACCAGAGTTAAAACGTATTTGACCAAAATTAAAACAAAGGCATTTCTTAGCGACTCAAAAAAAACGTAATCGCGGGAAAAGTTCATTCTGAAAATGTCAACAATTCGTTACCTATCTATGAAATTAAGTTTTTTGTTACTTTTCCAGTTTTGCTATGGTAGATACCCTGATTCTATTTATAGACACGGTACCAAACAAACCCTTACTACAGCTGGTGGTTGTCCTTGAGCCACGTCACCGTCTTGGGCTTAATAATAACTACAGTAACAAACTAACTCTACAGCCTAGGCTATATGAATACAAAGAACATAGATGCCGTTACTTAACAAACAATGTCCAAAATATTTTACCCCGAAAATTTTTTACTTAAGTCAGACTTAAAAAATGTCTAGGCGGAGATTTCGCCGCTCGAAGGATTAACCGATCATCAATCTTAGTTACAGTATTACAACAACGAAAACAAACCAAACACATTATTCTTCTTTTTTAAGATACCGGTACTACGATTTTTATGTAGCAGACACTTTTTGAACGATATTTCGAGTTAAATCTTTGAAAACGGCTTAGTTCTGGGTAACGGACTGGTGGACTACTGTCCGTACTACTGGAACATCTGGAAGTGGATTTGTCTGCTTCCTGCTTCTGGTATAGTCTGGTTCACTATCATAAAATACAGCGCTGGAACCAAACGAAGTTGGAACGCTGATTGAAACATCTGTAGATAGAAGCAGATAATATTGTGTCCTGCCAAAGCCGATGTTTGCAATGTTAATTTTTTAAAAAAAACTTTATTTATTTTCGGTAAAATTCCCGAAATATATATACAGTATTTAAATAAAATATTTTTTTTAAAGTTTTGAGCGTTTTTTCGACTGGAAACCTTATGTCGTGCCGTGTATTTGAACTTTAATCAGTTTAATGAGCGTTTTTTTGACTGGAAAACTTATGTCGTGTCGTGTATTTTAACTTTAATCAGTTTTAATGAGCGTTTTTTTTGACTGGAAACCTTATGTCGTGTCGTGTATTTTAACTTTAATCAGTTTAATAAGCGTTTTTTTTTACTGGAAACCTTATGTCGTGTCGTGTATTTTAACTTTAATCAGTTTAATGAGCGTTTTTTTGACTGGAAACCTTATGTCGTGCCGTGTATTTTAACTTTTAACTTTAATCAGTTTAATGAGCGTTTTTTTGACTGAACTTTCAAGTCAGAACGGTATGAGTCATACAACACAACACGCCCCTTCTGTCTCAAGGTCATAGTCGAAACTTTGCTTATTGCTGCCACTCATCCCCGACTCCAAGCCGACATTTCAACATTACATACATCCTGTCCGGTGTGTATCCTGTTTAGTATGCAGGACAATTAAGAAATTGTAAAGTGATTAATCTTGATTTTTTCAATAATATCTGTAGTAAAATCGCAAACTTAATGAACTTAAAAGCATTGCATCAACAAATAAAATAACATAATACGTGGCATTTCCTTATCAGCCAACAAGTTTAGCCGATAATAATGTCAAAATTAACTGACAACTCCATAGCAACCTGCAACTATAACTTATTTAGACGTACACAGTTATGGAGTTTCATTAACAAGCAAATTAGTTTGACAGAGCGGGGGGCTCGTTCTACTGCTGAGTGCCGCGAAAATTGTGCGCATTGCACTTTCACGGCTGATACTAGCAATATATAAACGTTAAGTATGTCATGTGATACACAATTTTAAAGCTCCTAAAAGGGGATAAAAGTTTTGTTTGAAACATTTCTGTGTAAAATGTAAGTGTAAATAGTTGGAAACCAAAAAGTAAAATTACGTAATTAAATATATACATTTTTATCAGCTTGTTTACAAATAACTACCAAACGGTAAAAGATACGATAAAAAGGATTAGGACATTAATTGTTGAAAAAAATATAAGAAAGACAACGAAAAAAATTTACTCCAATACCTTTAATAGTTTTTGAGATAAACGCGATTTACGAAACCCTTGCAATTTCTAACTTTGGGGGGGCTCTGGGGGGAAGTATGGGGGTAGGGGTGGGGACGTTTGGCAATACACTTGTCTAAACTATAGTAATCGATGGGGAAAAACTTAGCTTTATAATATTTTTTTCCTCTATCGGGTATTTTACGACACAGGTTGACTGGACTAATTAATGGTCAAAACCAAAATAACTCCAAACACCCAAACCCAAATAGACCTGGTCCACCAAAACCTACTCCTAATCAGAAGCTGAAAAACTAAATAAGGAGGTTCTGCCTAGACATTATATTTAGGAAACACAGGGCCGTGAATAAAATAACAATAAATATAAATAACGTAATGACAAAGTTAAATAATAATAAAAAGGTAAAAATAATGTATTGCCATTGGCTAGGATCGAACCTGAAACCAATGTATATTTAACCGAAAAAATGAAAATAGTAAACAGAAAGCGTTAGGTAATATTCATTATAACATACGGGATGACTTGCTAAGTAATCAATATAAAGAAAAAGCCTATAGAAGAGATTCTGGCAAATTTCGCGGAAATTGAACTTAACCCGGCGGTACTAGAGATTGACATCGGTGCGGATATATGTGTAGTACAATTAGATTACTTTGAGCATTTACAAGGCAATGATGTAGACATTTTGGAACTCCTGTAACAAACGTTGAAATAATTACCGCGTTAAAAGGACGGATACAAAAAATAAACAAGCAAGCTATGGTTAAAGTTAAATTGGGGGCAAAAACAATAGACATGAAGTTGTTAGTCGTAAAAGGTTTAAGGTCACGTGTGATAATGGGTTGTGACATATTATTCGAATTACAAGCCAGAATAAACATGGAAGACAAATATATTAAATTTAAAATTGATAAAGAAGTGCAAATACCGTTTATAGAAAAACAATTGGTCACTAGGAAAATAAAAGAAAAATTGTTTTAATTTAAACTCAAGGTAGAAAAATAACATAAAAGATGTTAACGGAGTAGAAATAATAAAAACAATTCAAGTAAAATTGATAAAGTATTAATAAAGAATGATTCAAATAAAGAAAATGTAGGAGAAAGTAATAACATTTCTAAGGTAGTAGAAACTGAGTTACTTATGAAAGTGAGTACCGAGGGTAGGATAGTGGTTGGAGACGCTGGTATTGAAAAAGGATGTAAAGGGACGCAGATGGGCACAATTGCTAAGGAGAAAAACGCGGGTAGGTTACAAACGGAAATAGGGTTGAAGCAATTCATATCTAAGGAAGTGCGACTTCAACGAGGGTTAAATATAAATAAAATAAATAAAAGAGTCATTACTGAAGGTTTCACAAAGGAAGCACAGGATACATTTTTGCGTCGAAATAATGAAATAATAATAAAAAGAAAAGAAGAAGCATACTAAAAAGTAATCCAATGATAAATTGTTGGCAAAACACTGTAACGTCAAAAACATCACTTTATGAGAGCGACACTAACCACTGTAATTCAACAAGGTACAACATTGGACGTGACCCTGAACGGAGCGAAAGGAAACCTTTAATCGGAGCAGGAACACAAAATAATGTCTGCCACATAGTGCATGCGTACAGTATGGAAAATGCATCTTATAATCTTTTCTAGTTGCCTGTGCATATTCTACCAAATTTTTCAATAATATGGCATATAATCATATCTGCAGACTACCGTGCAGTTTTTGGTTTCTAATTGAGCAAGGATACCTGGATACCTGAGTTTTATTTTATTTAAAAAAAAGATTCATCGTGTTTTCCAATAACATTACTAGTATAGAGACTCTATCTAACTGAGCTGTCGATTTCTTTGACATCGTAATGAATTGGTGCGAGGTAGCTTGACGGAAACACGGACATTTCGACGGTACTCCATGATCATATTTTCATGAATTAGCAGGGTATTTTGTTAGTGTGTTGGGCCGTAAAATCCCTTTCCCGGCTTTTACATAGACTTATTCTGCACTAGAGTCTACCCAATACTATATTAACTTGACCGTTTCACATTTTGGCTGTAATATGTGTGTGTGTGTTTGTGTGTGTGTGTTTGTACAGTGTAGGAACCGAGCAAATTTTCACGTATACACACCCCATTCCTAGCAAGCGTCGTAAAACGAGCAAGGCTCGCAACGCAACCCCCTACTTTTTCGTGTCTATCGGCTTTCCCAATGCATAAGGAGCAAGAATATTCATTTATTTTATATTTGCTCGTTTCGCAGGTTTTTCACATACACATTCTTACACGGTTGTTTAGGATTTCTATTTCCAGGCTGCGCTGGCGTCGAGACTAACACGGCTTACTCTTAACTTACGTTAGACAAGTCAATTTACACAGCTCATGAGCAGATTGCTCGCTACATGCAGTGAGGCAGCACTTGAATAAACACAGTGTTGCGTCGGCCTTGGATTAGACATCCGGCTTCTTAGAATGTTTTTTTATCCTTTTAACTTTTGATGACTCAGTAGTATCGTATCCTACCTTTGACTGAAAATGTAATATTTAGTTTACTCTCTTACTAACTTCGTTTAAAACGTTTCTATAAGATACTAAGATTGGTTTGGCGATTATTAAGACAAATCTCACTCTTGTTTAATATATTTTGTTTCTATATCGAAAATGTAGATATTGTGTTTTTTAAAGATTGGCAAATTGTACGTTTTCTAAACGTTGGGACATTCTTTATGTGTAGTAAATTGTACAAAACACATGAAGTATTTTTTTGAGAATTTGTTATCTATTTTTGTCTTTATGTTATCATATATATCATAAAAAAATTAATAATTATTACTTATACAAAATTACTTACCGTAATTAAACTTATATTTGATATTAATAAGTGCTTCCATTAAACGGGTTTTATTATTTTGACAAATAAAAAAGTAAAAATATATTTGTGTCAGTACATTTGTCAGTAATGTAATTTATAACATGGCTTAACGATTTTATAAAATTTCAAGTATATACGGCATAAGTGATACAACCACAAACGGTATTTAAAGATTAAGGTAAAAAAAACTTTTGTAAATATACAAAATATACACCAGTTTCCTGATTCTCCCACAAAGGAAGAGATATTTTTAGCAGGTGTGGTTTCTTATTACCATTAATATTCATAGGAAGAAATGACAATGCCGTCTGATTTTCTGATTCAAATGTGTATGATTTAGCAAATATTTTAGTTGAAATGTGAGTCAACAAGGTGTAAATACAGTACATAAATTCTTACAACGTCGTCAATCCATTTAGGCCTGCATCACACGAATAAAATGAATGCAGAATTGAGTCTCGCATTTAATTGTAAAATACTTGATGATTTAGCAATTGTACGTAAATATCGTACGGTAGCTTAGTATAAACCAAATTGAAATTAAAACAATGTAAACAAAACATCAAATTTAAAAAAATATACGTGGGGTTTGAAAAAAAGTATATGTTCACTGTCGACAGTTATATGGTCTAAGGCTGGGGTTACAGTTACAGACCATAAAGCACTACAAACAGTGAACTTTTAGTGTTACCGGTTACTTTTAAAACCTGTTGTACTAGTGACACTCAAATTAGTTACAGTGTATAGCAAGTTTCAAGTCAATAGCTTTACTGTCTTAGCATTTTAAATACTGTATTTAGAATAAAACTGTGCTAGAATTTTTGGTAAAAGGTATCCAAACAAAAATGTTCCCCATCAGTACATCTAACAGAAAGTTGATAAATAAAAATTAGTTGTATATTTTGCTAAAAAAAGAAGTAGAAATGGAGTTTATGATGAACTTTTTTATATTGAAGTTTTTGGTCACTATGCCTTAAATCGGCCAAATTCTCCGCATTCTTTGAAGGCCGCTACATTTAGCCGGAAAACATTTGGGCGACATTGTTGACACGTTTCTTATTTGAGGGTTATTTGATCAGTGGCACCTATCTGAACTTGACTGCATAAACCGTATAACAGATTACTAAATAGATTAAGAATTTAATCTAACCAGGAAATAGTTGCTAAATGAACAATGATTTCCCTCGCTGATGAAAGGCCGAAAGGGTTCTATTGAGTAGCATGCAAGAACTATGCATGATTACTCAATCATGTGGTAAATTAAAACCTTTAACGTAAAAACCCTGTGAGTTTATTTAATGGGATCCTATAAATAAAATAATAATGAAGTGCATTTGTATTTCTAGAGAAAATAATGGTGTTACTGAACAGGCGTTATTGTTGCAAGGAAAGAAATGGTGAACATATAAATCCTCTTCCGTGATATTTATAAAGAAAATGTAAAACTTCCTCAAATATTGTGCTACATCTAGCATATTTATTTTTATTTCACAAATAGACATAGTCCGTATTGCTAATAACTAATAAAACATTATTTTTTTATAATTAACTCTTCGACAAAACAAGTTGTTTTCACAATAGTGAAGAACTTGAGAAAACTCTTTTTGACAGTAGCAAAAATTGGTAAGTAGATCTATAAATTAAAGATCATAGCTCATACAATATTTCGAGACTGGTAATCAAATTGTATTTATTTTTTCGTGAAATATTTTGATTGCCCTGTAAAGTCAAATTAAAAATAAAATATAAACAACAAGAAAATCACAAAATGTTCCTCTAATCTTTACAAGACTACAATTATTCCAGTATGAATAACTTCAAACTTGTAGTTCTACAGAATTATTCAAATTAAAAAAAAAATAAATGTTTTTTAAAAATATATATCGAAATTTTTTGTGCATATGCTACGGGAAAACATAATTTACGCTCATGGATTTAAACAACAGTTTCCAAATATTTAATTCCGGTTAAGAGCATATAACAATTATTTAAAACCTTTTAAAACACAAATACTTCAGTACAAAAAGTAAAATGATTTATGTTTCAGATTTGTTTAACATCTTGTCTTAAAACAAGCGTTAGTATACGGAATTTAAAATGTTACTGATTGTTGAACGTGTACCATTATGTAAGCGTAAAATAAGCTGATAGTAGTCAGTTAAAAAACACAAGCAAATAATGTTTTTATTACTTGCGGTTCGATAAGCGAAAAGTGAACTTACGTGTGGCCGTTCGGCATCTTTGACAGTCTGAAGAAGGATGTCTGTTTATATCCCGTCCGGTTGGTTATAGATGTTTTTTCGGAATATACATATCAGTGATTTTATATCAATAATAATAAGAAAATTTATTAATGAATATATTTGAAATTCTTATGTGTTATTATTATAGTTATATAGAATATATATGTAGAAAGTATGAATCAAATCAGTTAATAATTATAGGTTTTCGAGTAAAATTTATAAAAAAGGATCGAAAATTGGGTACA
>JAGFPH010005775.1:52996-66101 GCA_018207615.1 Philaenus spumarius
GGAATAAAAATGCCAAAAATGTTGCATTTTAAGCTACTGAAGATGTGATAAAAATTTCATCACTGTAGCTTTAGCAGTTAAAAAGTTATAAGAACTTTTGTGTAAAAAATATCAAAATTTAAAAGTTGCAGGAAATCGTGTTTTAAGATTCCATTAGTTCATTTTTTACGTGATTAAAAAAAATGTAAAACGCAAAGCGTATGCGTATTATAATTGTGGTTAAAATGAGTTATTTTTGTTACTAGAAACTATAACTTATTGAATATAGAAATGTATTAGTCGTTCGTTAGTAGTGTACCTGATCAATAACTTAAAATCTATTTTTAATAACTTTAAAAAAATATATTTTAATATTACTTTCTGGTGATAAAAAACTGTATTTTTGATGATTCATTAGTGACCCCTCTTGTTCTTCTGGACGGGCAGTGTGAAATTTGCATAAAATCTTTATCAATTTTGATTGTGATGTTAAGGTTTATTTTATAAAGAAAGTGTATAAACCAGAAGTATATATCTTGCACTACCTAAAAGAGCGGCCGGCAAATATCTAAAAATGCTATTTTGCTTAGAATATGTCTACATTAAGAAACTAAGTGATCACTATTACCAGTAGTAATGTGATAGTGTCTAAAAAAATATGTTTTTTTTAATTTTCCAAAAATAATATAGGTTTTTGCAGACTTTTCAACGCCCTTTTGAGCGGAAACTAGGAGATATGTCGTTAAAAAAATCATAAGAACATGAATTTTAGATAATTTTCTCGTCTTTAACTTAATACAGGATTACGTTTTATGTAAAAAGCTTGCGTTGCAAGTTATAAACCAAAAATAATAAAAGGTTGAGATTTTTAGTGTTTTTGCTTGTAATAGTAGGCCTACAGTCTGTTACAAGGCCTATGAGAATGAGCTCTAATACTCAACATTTAATTCTGTTATTCTTCTCTCGCAATTTCTAAGTAGTATAGTACCATAGCAGTGACAGTAGAGGGTACAGGTAAAAGATTAGTGGAGTAACCCAAACAAAAATAAATAGGGATTCAATTTAGATTTTGTTGAAGAAAAAATTTGCTCAAGGAGAACTTTTTAAAATCTTATTTAGATACATATTACAAACAAGATATTAAAATCTTCTCCACCAAAAGTGATCGAAAGTTTTGTTGCAAACAAATTAAGTTGCAAGATAGCTGTTTTTTGCAAATATTATTTTAAATATTTACTTTGGACAAAAAATTACTTAATTTTTTTTTACTTGAAGTACAGAAAACTGAACATAAAAACCCCTAGACAAAGACTTCCCTAAAATAAAAAATGTGGGCAGTAGAATTATATGTTTATAGCTCGAAAAAATACCGCTAGGAGGTGCCAGGATACTTACCGGGCGGCAGACGCTCGGCCGTGCAAAGTGCACACTAAATGTGTTGTGACTTATTAACTAAACGATGCAATTTAATGAAAATAATTGCAAATGAAAGAGTAATATTACAGCTACTGTCAATTTAAATTTTTAAGTGATAAAAGTTCTTTGAATAAGTGCAGTATGTATTATTGGAGCTTCTAAATTCTTTTGACGAAACTAGACAAAATGCTCCCACTGCTTTCAGCTGGGTAATACAAATTTTAAACTCTCACGATTTATTCTTCAAGTCATGTAAAAAACGATGCTTTATTTTTAAAAAATCGCATAAATTTAATTTGAATGATATACAAAATGAAAATGCCCATGTTTTGAGAATATGACAGTTTTCTAATTTTATTTCTAACTTCAACAAGGTATAAACTCAGTTTAAAGTACAATATTGCAGTTCTTTATTGGTAATTTTTGAAGCTTGAGATGTGTACTTTAAAATGCACAAATTAGTGTACCTATAAAAATTTAATAAACAAATATTATTAAAGAATAAACAAATCAGAAAAAAATCATTTAAAACTATTAAATGTTAGTTTAAATAAACTTAATAAATGTTATTAAAAAATGGGGTTTGTTAAGTTGACGTTGAAAATGAGACTTAATATGAAGTAAATTGAATAAAAATTTGTTCAATACATTTATATACTAATTTTTGTAAAATATAACGTTTTTTTTATAATTTGAGGTACTAACGAGGTACAAAGGTCGTTAAAAATAAGTTTCTAGTAAATATTATGAAATTACAGAAAAAAAAAAATATTTCGTGTTTATTCTGTAATATATTAAAACAGAAAGTACAAAATTGGTATGTATATAATTAAGTTATAGAGAGAGATAGACAAGATAAGAACGCAGAAAGTGACACATGGGCTTGTGGTGGGTGTGTTTCAAGAGGGAAGTAAACATCTGCCTGTTGCTTCAATATCTAAAGTATTTGAGAATTTTACCTGTTTGAATGTATATGTATATGTCCGTGTAACTGCCACATGTAAAAGAATTTTGAAAGGAACCAGCGTAGCATTTTCAACGGTCATAGATATCCCACAGTTCCGCTCGTTATGCTTGTCGAAACAGAGTTATTGTGATATTAAATTTTGATTGGTCTCCCGTTTATTACCTAGATAGTTATTATTATTTTGTGAGTGTGTACTTTTAAAAATTTATTGAAGTTAGATAAGTTTAAATTTTGTATAAAAACTGCATTATTGATCAAGCAAGGAAAATTTGAAGGTATTTTAATTTGATTAGTGTTCATTTGAATTAGTTAAGGATCATTTCACATTAAATTAACAATCGTTGTCTTAGTTTTAATACAAAAATACTGCTATTTTTCCAATTTTAAGTAAGGTGTTTTGTTGAAAAAAAAGTTTCTAATGTTTTATGTTAGATGACTTAAAAACGGATGATTTTCTGACAGGCGAGGAGAAATCATTGTCACGAGGCCAAAAATATATCTTGGCTCGTTAAAGTATATAATTCGACAAAAATGTATATATATTATATGGGTGTCCAAAACCATCCGTACAATTACTGTTGCTTGATGAAGAATATGTATATAATTATGTACATAATTAATATCCATATTCCAAATATAATAAAAATTGTATGTATTCTTTGTAAAGAATTAATACTCAAGTCCAAAAAAAAATATTTTCTTTTGTTCAACATAAATTATCATCTTTCCTTTCATTAAAATTTTTTTAATTTATTGAATTATGTAACTAACTAGTATCAAAAATCAGCACATTAGATCCACTATTAACAATTTTTAGCATAAAATTATTTTTGTTAGGTCACCTCAATTACATTCTAATAATTTGTAATGGATTTGTTTTTTAATTCCCCTTACTTAAGATTATTTACAATAATATTTGTATTCAGGTTGGCACATTAAGGGTCTGCTCCAGTAAACGAGAAATCCACCGGAATGCAAACGCCTCTCACTATATCCCTATCTAAACAGTGCAATTTCTTGCGCTGACATTGCCTCATTTCATACCATTTTATAAGTCTATCTTTTGTAATTGAGTGTTGAAAAAAAAACTGAATATTCTTTATAAAATTTCGGATCCTTCTTGCAAATTATTTTTCGTTATTAATTTCTTATTGTGTTAGGAAAAAAATTCAAACTTTGTACTTACAAAATGTCAAAATCAAAAGCATTTAAAAAAAATGTAAATTGCAAGACGGATGCATATTGTGACTGTGCTTAAAATGAGACCTTGCAAACAATTTTATGATAAAAAATAAACGAAATAAATGGTTTGAAATTTAACATTGCTCTTATGGGATAAAAATCTAAGATGGCTGCCACTACAGCAGATCCTTAACGAACTCAGCCGAGATTTTCTATCTACAGTATATATATTTCATGTGTCAGTCTGGAAGTAATTTGACTGTTATCGTGTCCATACAAGTGTACATAACTTACAGGCTGTCGCACGAAGAAACGGAGTAACTTTCAAAACAAATTAGATTATAACTGCAATAAAAACCAGTTAAAGAAAAGAAAATCCGTACAACCTTAAAAAATAACAACCACTTATTAAAGCTACGACTAAAAATAATTAACAGTAGAGATAACTACTACTACGTTAAAATTTGTATTGCACCGACCTGCAATCAAAATTCACCGTGAAATTGAGGTGAAAATGTAAGAAACTTTATAATTTATGTGGAATGTGCGTATATATATATATGTCACCTCTGAATATACTCCAACTCCCCAAAAATATACGTTTCTCTCGCCAACCCCTGCGCTGACATAATATGGTGATGCCAATGCAGACCACAAAATCAATAATTTTGTTCATAATTTTTACATTTAAAAAAATGTTTAATAGGAAATTTTACGGAAATTATGATTGATTAGGACAGAGGCACTTGGATGTAAATTGGGTGCTGGGGATAGCTGTGACATGTACATAATGCAATATCTCCAACATTTGTCCACAAAATCCCTAATTTTGTCCATAATGTTTACATTTTTTCAATTTGCTAACACGAATTTTAAATATTTTTTGAATAAAAAGTAGCCTAAAATAGTCTCTGAAACGTCCTCTACATGTTAATGACAGTTTCGTCAAAATCGGTTCAGCCATTTCGGAGAATAGCCCAAAAACAAAACAACAGACAGGCAGACAAAAAATGTATAAATGTGTGAATAACCTCATGAGCTTAGAAAAAACTTTATATTTTGTAATCACAGACAGACACATCAATTTTAATATGTATAGACAAGATACATAGAAAAGTAAACCAGATGTGCATTTTGTCACGTGCTCGTAAGAGGTAAAAATGGAATAACCGACAAACAATAAGTATAGATTCTGCTAACTTACCACAAATTTAGAGAGCTGAAATTGATCACTTATTAATTTTAACTGTTGTATAGGAAAATAAAAATATGAAACTATTGAAATACTTGCGTCTGATGGGTGGATTGGTGTCACAGCCCCTTTACAATCAAAATAAATTGTTATACTTCCCATGAAGTTAAAGAGCTGTTGATTGACACCTTATTGTTATAAGTTGTAAACAAGAACAGTAATGCACTACATTTCGATTACTTGCGTCTAAAGGGTGAAAATTGAAAAATTACCCATGAAACAATAAATATTAATTCCTATACTATTCATTAATCTACAGAGAGCTAAAATTTATTACACTTATTTCTTGAATGCTCCTAAAAAAAACATTTTTGTAACAAATTTTGTGTAAATATATATATATATATGTAGTTCCTGAATGTATTAATAAAAAACGGAAATATTACAATACTACAGTAGTAGTTTCAAAACCAAAACGTGCATTATTTTAATGCTTCACAAAAAAAAAAACAATAAAATTACTTTTTACATTAGTTTAAAATTTGTTTTTTTTAGGAACCGAAATAAAATAAAATTATAATCCAGGGTTTTGCCTTTACCTTGATTACAATAATTGTGCCTTTCTAAATTAACATATATTTTAAGTAACCATATGAATAAAGATTGCTTAGTTGAAACTTGCCTTTTTCACAGTAGTGAGAAGTTTGCGATAAATCGTTATTCATCAGAAATTGTGTTTAATTGTACGAATGTTATTTATGTAATGAATTCACATTATAATATGTAACATTATTAATGAAATTACTTATCAAATAAACGATTATTTATTATTATTGGTTGAATTTTTAATAATAACATAGATAAAGCATGACGCCGATCACAGCACCATCTTTTGGTTGTACTTTTAAACGTGCAGTTTGGCGTGAATGGAATGTATTTATATTACAGTTTTTCAAAAATGCATTCGGTTGTGCAATGGATAAAGACTGTTTATTGATTTGTCCGAAGCTGTGTTTAATTATAAGAATTTTATTTATGTAATGAATTTTTTTTAAAAGAAACAAAAATATTTACTTTTCAGAGATAACAGTACAATACAATAAGGGACGACACAGTATCTATCAACAATTAATTAACAAAATTAAATTAAACTTACAAAATAAAAAATAAATTATACAATAATCTCTATACAAAATGTAGGAAACCCTATAGGCTTAGCCTGTTTCGGGCTTCCTAACAAAATAACTAAAGCAAACTCCTAATGTGCTAACAATGACTATAATTAAAAAAATAAAGTGCTATTACAACAGTGCTATTAAAAGGTGGAATTTATTAAATGCATTATGAATTAAAAAAGAAATATACAATAGAATCCAAAAAAATTCCCGAATTTTTGACAGTGTAGCCTGTAGACATTGAAATAAAATTACCCTCCTAACTAAAAAACCAACACTAGCAGCAAGACTCAACGAATGACACAGATTTACCAACATCAAACAAGCACTTTAAAAAAACACTCCACATCATCCAGAGAAAATAACCAGGTTTTTAGTTGTCTTTTTTGTGTCTTAGATTTCATGTCCTTTAAAAACGTGGGAATCCTATTAAAAATATTTGGTGCAGAATGCGAATATAATTTCACAAAAGCTACTTTGACAGGACGAGGCAAAACTCTATTATATTTAGACCACAGACTTTGTCGGTGTACATTCTCATCAGATAAATTCTGCCCACTTCTAAGATAAAATAATTTTAATACTTTGAAAATATATAAATATCTCAAAGGAAGACGTTTTGTCTGCCTAAACAATGGCAATGAATGTGAACTTCTAGGGACTTTTAATATGCATCTTATGAGGTGTTTCTGTAACACATATTTACATTATAATATGTAGAATTATTAATTAAATTACTTATCAAATAAACTATTATTCATTATTATTGGTTGATTTTTTAATAAAATAAATAAAGCAAGCAACCGACCGCATCACCATCTTTCGGTTGTACTTTAAACGTGTTGCGTGGTGTAAATGGAAAGTACAGTACCCTATTTATTATTACAACTACCGAATCCCAACATGATTATTGTTGTTGGTCAGATGGTTTGTTTAGTATATTGAAGTATTCTTGTTAATAATATAATTCTGGTAAAACGGCAATAGATGATTGTATTATAATTTAAAACAATTATAATTCCATTAGACTATATTGGTTTATGATAATCGTTCGTGTAGTGGACAGTTACCAAGAAATGATGTTAATTTTTATTGTTATCTCAGGTATCCTTTGACCGACAAACAAAATAAAAACTAATTTTGTTGATCGTTAAAAAAGAAAACTTGTTTAAAACTGGCATAATTTTAAAATTTGTAACTAGCTTGAACCGTATTTTTGATTAGCAAGAGAATATACGTAGTTTACAAAATATTTTCAACCTAACCGTACTTTTTATATTACAAAATGGCGGACAAAAGAAAATTGAATACAGATTGCAAGGCCATAGCCAGGGAGGGGGGGGGTTAGGGGGTCAACCCCCTGCCCGACATCCCAAAATTTAGCAGTAAAAAGTAATACTAGGTTTAAAAAGTGCAAGTTAAATTATAATTTTTAAAATAAGCATGGAAATTTGTGTTTAACACGTTCACTACTACGCAAATTTCGTATTTCCTATGCTAGGAGCTGACCTTTTATTTTTATAGCCTAAATGAGAAGAAATTACTTATCAACTAACAATAAGTATTATTAACTACAAGTAAATAATTATTTGTGTGCTAGTTTAAAACTACAGGGTTAGCCAGAATATACAGGCATCTTGGAAATACTCTGAACAAATTTCAAGAAAGACTTTAGAATTGATTGATGCATTTGGCCATACAAACTTTGACGATAAGAAAATTATAGTAGCGGATTATTACGCCAACATTATTTGGGAAAATTCCTTTCTTAGTAGGAGTTGGAGATAAATTTTACTTTCACAGATTCAATGATCTGGAAGTGATGTATTGATAGTTGTTAAACTCGAAATATACATAAATGTTTTATGTCGATTACTACAATTTACCCTTGAAAAATCCATGTGTGTATAAAAAGATGAAAAAATTACACTCACATTGCTTCTATTTCCGGATCGGTGTCTGCAGTAGGAACTTCATCGGAAAGTCTTGGTCGGCTCACTTTTCTATTTGGTTGTTGGTCTTCATCCTGGATTATCTGTGACACAGCATCATAATCTATAAACCTAAATTTATTGTTCCATTCCTTATAAAATAATTTCTTGTTTAATCTATTGATTACAACAAACTTAATTACCTAACCTAACCTAACCTAACAAAACCAGAGCCATTGATAAATCACAAAACTATAATATAGTCTTTCAGCCAACGTAGCTGTATTATCATCTTTTGCTCTAAAAATATACTCATTTAATGAGAAATTGAAGTACTCACTTAACACATCACTTGAACAACATTCAAATAACAGCGATATAGTAGACTTAGGCATGTGTGTAGTGTTAAAATTAGCTGTGCCGGAGTTCTTAGCATGGGTGTATATAGAAAATAATGTTGGTTATAGCTTTTACCGGGTTAAATTACAAGTCAAGCGGGATTCCAGGGACCCTCCCCTGATTTTCTTTTTGGAAATCAATAACCAAATGTAGAGTTTTGAGGCTCTCTGAGTACAGTTTTTACTGCTACGCGTCATTACGTTCTCAACACCATTTTGAAAAAAAAAATCATTTTCTTGTGGATACAAACACAGTACTAATACATTTTACTGTAATAATTGAAACCATCAGGTCAATTATTAGTAATATTGAACATTTGTACGTACGTAACATCATTTCTAAAATATATATATTAGTACAGATGTTATATCTCAGTTTCGGGGAAGGGATATGACTTACTGAACTCGCTAGTTAAATGCTGTACTGTAGTGGTCTTAGCGTTTTTGGACAAACTTAATACAGGTCTGTGAGAACATTAAAAAATTGTGCCGTATAGAACAAGTACCAGTACCATTATGAATTTAAAAAATAGCCATCGAAATCCCAATATTACTAAAACATTTTTAATATCCCATGAAACTAAAATTGAAAATGATAGGTAAGTAGGCTAATCTTGTTGCAATACTGTATATATATAGGAGGAGCGGCACTCCACAATAATAAACTGTGTCCAGCTCCACTGCATCACTGGATTTAGGGTACATCGTTATAGCAAGTCTTTATTTTTGTTTTCAATATTTTATCAATTTTTTAGAATACCTCTGCATAGAATACCACAAAAAATATTTTTATCTGGCAGGGGCGCGCCCAAGATTTGTCAAAGGGAGAGGCCGAAGCATAGTTTAAATGAATGACGCAAATCACACACACCATGCGAATCACGCTATGAAATACCCCCATCAGAATGCGGGTCCACAAATTTTGTCAATATTTGGCCTTTAAAACGCTTTTTCAGCTCTTTTTTATTTATTTTTTATTCACATCCACATTTTTTACATGATAGTTGATTAGACACTTACAGGGATTATCTAGTCACCTGAATCCGGTAAGCGGTGACTAGAAAAAAAAAAGAAATAAAAACATACATAACTAAAATTTACGGTCCGCAATAATATATATATTTTAATTCAGTGCGGCATTACTGTGATGCCTGCTCTGTGCAAAAAATAAAATAAAAAACAAAACAAAACACAAAACTCTTTAACTTTGAAATGGAAAATTAAACATATAAATTTCTTATAAGTACATACAACCAAGTCTGTGATTAAACACTTCAAGAAAATTATAAGAAGTGAAATAGGCCTACAATAATGGGTTACATTATGCACACAAAAAAACCGCTGCAAATAATTATATGTGGCAATTAATTTAAAATGTTGATTATATGATTTATGTTATTTGTTTTCAATAACCAATCTTTGGATTTACGCAAAAACATTTTCAATATTTCGCAGGTTTTTATTTCTTTTGATAGGTATATATGCCTTTGCCCCTATAACCAAAAGAGAATGTTGAAAAAAATTTCGGGAGGCCTTTGGTCTTCTCACATGCAACAAAGAACGACTCCGAGTACCGTAGTAAGTAAGGTCATTGTCATTATTGCCATTTCAAATGAAAAATATTTGTAAAACCTTAAAAACAAATAAATGTTTGAGGGGTAACATTTTTAAAGATTCAAAAAGATATGAAAAGATGGTTCTTGCTTACCCTCAAATAAAATAATTAGTAAAAAAAATTTCTGCATTGTCACTAAAGGTTGCAATGTTGTGTTTGCACCACCCAGCTTTCAATTGCATATTGCAATTGGGAATGTATTAACACAAAGTACAGGATACGTAGTAGCCCTGTATCACAAATTTTCCTCAGATAATAAAAATTTCTAATATTTCGTCTGATTTGGGAATGTATATCTATCGAATATGCTTTTCCCAAGAGACTCTACTGTCCAAATAAACTTTGTGCGCACATAACTCAAAAATGTAAAAACGTGTATATGTGTGTGTAGTGTTTATAACGTGAATGTTTTAATGTTTTTAATGTTTTGACGACCTCTAAGGCGATAATATCTGAGGATGGAGTTTCGGCTCCGAAACGCGTATTGGTTACAATACAACAGAAGTCACAAGACGGAGCAAATTAAGGTAATTTATAATTACACTTTAATTGATATATATAATTATATTAACAATTTCAAATCAATCATACAGTAATCATAACATAAAAACAACTATAAAATCTATTCAAAGCTTCAGGTACTCCTCCACCGAGTAAAATGCCCGCTTTACAAGGAAGGCCCTAAGTTTATTTTTAAAGGCTTTAATGCAAGGCACTTCCTTTATATTGTCTGGCAACCTGTTGTAGCCTACAATTTAAGACCAGAATAGCGCACCCAGTCCTCGAACAATTTTAATCTATGTTCTGGGTATTGAAGCATTTGCCGTCTCATGGGATATCCATGTTTGTACTGATCGACACCCATATAATTACTTCTAAAAAAGAGCACGACATTCAGGATGTATATACAGGGAAGAGTTCAAAATTTTAATTTCGTAAATGAATTTCTGCAAGATTGCCTACCTTTTAAATTACAAATTATTCTTATAATTCTCTTTTGGATAGAAGAAAATGTTTCCAGACTCTACAGAGTTCCCCCAAAGAGCAACACCATATGTGAGGTGAGAGTACACATATGCAAAATATACTGTTTTAATTGTATCCGGACTGGAAATACGTGAAATAGTACGTAGTGCAAAACAAGCTGAGTTAAGTTTACATGAAACAAAGGTAATATGTGATTTCCAGTTTATGTTTTCATCAATTACCACTCCCAGAAATTTGACAAGTCTGTACTTGGTTCTAAATGATTAATTGAAATTTTGTCTTTTAATTGTTTACAACTGAACTGCATTAACCGAGTTTTATTTTTATTCAGTTTTAGACCATTTGCCAAAACCAATTTTCTGCCATAATCAGTGATAAAGTAACCGACTTTTCTAGATTAATTTCAGCGAACAGGACAGTTTTTGCTTCCCCAATATTATGAGGCAGGTATAGGTATAGGTAAATGTATAGGTATTGAATCTTACCTTGTTATGGTTATATTTTACTGAAAGTTTATAGGCCTCTAAAGCAGCTGAAATGTTACAACCATTGTTTGAATTGTTGATAATTATTTAAATAACTTTTTTTTTAATATACTGAATTTTTAAAACGGACTAAAATGTATAAGATTATTTTTCCCAGCTCCATACAGATTCCTAACAATTCACAGATTGTCCTGAAAATTTGTGTTTGTGAATTTTCAACAGCTATGAAAATACTTGCAAGATTTAAAATGAAAAACACGAGGAGCGTTCAATAGATAATTGATGCATGAATAGTTCACCTAAGTCACTAACAACTTTATTGCACTGCAAATGATAAGAACTGTTGTGGGAGTTGTCTCAACAACAGCAGCTACTCCCCACACTTTTTACTATTATCTACCATACTACATTCACCCAACGTTTTTGGTAGGCCCATATAGTTTATTCTTTAAAATATGTATTTCCCTTTTTTTGGAAAATAAGACCTAGTATGTTAAAATTTTGCCCTTGTGAAGCTGCAGTTAAAGAATTTTTATTTACATCTACTATAGGCCCTATATTGTGGTAATAAATATATTCCTGGAAGCCGGTCAACTAATTCTTTTTTTGTTTGTTTTTTTATATATATATAAGTTATGTAGGGAATTTTTTTCTTCAGTTTTAACTGATTAACCGAAGTGTCAAACAGATCATCCACGATAAGTGAATATTATCAAGAAGGATCGACAGCTCAATTTGATAAGTGTACATTATTAAATTTAGCACAAGCAATCAGCAAAGTGAATATTTGCAACTGTAGAGAGGATATCTACAAAGGGAGTGAAGTGAAAAGTGTGAGAAGTGAGTGAAGTGCGACGTGTTCCAGCGAACACGGAAAATAAAATATACGCGCGTTGTGAAAAAAAATATGGGCAAAATATTTTGGATCTTTTTGTAATTAAACTTGTTAAGTAGTTATATAATTATGTTGTTAAGATTATTTGTTTATTAATTTTAAATCAGAATCAAACAATTGAATTGAAATAATCTTTTTATCTTTTAATTTTAATTTAATTTGTTTAACAATAAGCATAATAATATTTATCCCAACACTTAAAAAAAGAATACTTAGACATGATACCGGAATTTAACGGGGAACCGACTATGCTCAATAGATTTATTACCATATGTGACAAAATAGTTAACAAATTCTTTGTTACTAGTAATTTAGAAGATTTTCAAAATGAATACCTTTTCTCATCAATATAGCAACATTGATGGGACAAGCTCTTGATATAGTAGTTAATTCTAACACCTATGCTTGGAATGAGGTTAAACAAATCTTACTAGCTAGTTATTTAGACAAAAGGGACTGTTTCACATAAACCCTTGAAATGGCAGAGTTAAAGCAGGAAAATGGGGAATCACAATTTAAATTATATGAAAAGGTGCAAAAGTTGTTAAATTTGCAAATAGCATTCTTTGTCAATAAAGAACCAGTAGCTAAGGATGTTTTATGTCCATATGCACAAAAAATAGTGATAAGAGTTATGCTAAGGGGACTTCAGGAACCGCTAGGGCCGCTATGTGCACTAAAAACCAAAAAACACTTGAAGAAGCACTCAATATGCTTACAAATAATTTCCAATTTAAAAATAACAAATTGTTTCAAACAAGCCGACCAAATATCCCACAAAAACCCCAAAGGGCCTACATGCCAATTCGTAAACCAATGCCTATCCATCAATTCCATCAACAAAATCCTTACAGACAGCCTGCACAACCTAATCCTAACTGGG
>JAGFPH010005776.1:0-11633 GCA_018207615.1 Philaenus spumarius
CGTTTAAAGTTATAATATTGGGTTTTTGAAAATCTTTAAAAGCAAAAAAAGGGTGAACCTTTTGGTGGTGGATTTGCGGCATTGCGTTCTCCTAAGATATACCTTTAATTTGATGTACAACTCGACCTATGCTCATGTTTAAGATTTTCCTCTGACTCCCTGCTAAAGTGATACAACTGTAAAATTACATAACAAATTTGTGTTTTTTTAGAGAAACGCGTACCAAGTTTTGTTACATAATCTGCAATGGTTACAAAAAAAAAAAATCTGTTCACTCACTTTTGTTATGTGTGTGAGGATATTCTAGTTTAGGATTCTTTAATTTATGTTAGCATATTTTAAGTTAGTTTATACCAGATTATCTTCTTTTAGGCAGGAATAGACGAAGGAAAACAGACAGAAGCATAAACTGAAAACTTTTTTCAGGCACAAAAAAAACGTGACAACATTACAATTTTCTATTCTTCACGAAAAGCAAGAAGCAAACTTGAATGTAAATGGAAATATTGCCCGCAGCCATGTTGGTTAAGCACCACTTCAGAATGAATTTTATAACTTATAACACCATTGAGTATGTAAACATCATTACAATTCCCATCGCAAGAATATACAAGTACTAACAGCTGATACTACCATACATCATCTGTTTTCTATAGTAGAATTGACCTAGTTACAAATAATACACTTTAGAGAAGAACATTATTCAACATACATAAGAACATTATACTTTGCATTATTCAAGACTTAAAGTAGTGGAGTTATTTATTGTCCATAAAGTACAAAAAATAAAAAAATAAGTAGTAGGCTACCCTTGAATAAAGCTTACTAACAAAAATTATAATAAACAACTTTATTGAAGTGAAACAAATTTTCCCGAACCAGAAGAAAAGTGAAAGCTTACCCTTCTTTTATTTCAACCGATAGTTGAAAGAAAATAGTAGGAGAATCGTTTCTACTCTCTCAGTAAAATGTCACGTACGCACTCTACACGCATGCGCAGTGCGTACTGTGTGGTATACGTAGCATTTTCTGGTAGCATGAGTTGGCCTGTTCGAGACAAGAATTGAAACAGATCCCGTTCTCCGACTCCAACCTGCAGTTGAGACTATAACTTCTACTATATCCGTCACTACGTCATACAAATTCTACGAGCATGCGCCGAGTCTACTTTGTTAATAAGTAGCACAGGGAACTGTAGACGTTTGCGTACTAGACTGTAAATTTTCTGTACTTGTAGTGTATATTTTTTAAGTATTAAATCTAATGGATGAAATATGTTTGGATCAATGTTTATTGTTTCAGTTCTTTTTGTTTACTTTGTTCTTCAAAAGAAACTACTTACGCCTAGAAACAACAAACTGTATTTAACTGAGTCTATGCTGTTACTGACTTTCAACATGATAAATGTACTGAGCTTAAATATTTTACTCAAATACTTAAATATAGTATATTTTGGAAAACTAAACAAAAGATCATACATTTTAATCATAGGCCTACTTAAATCAATGATATTAATCCAAAATATTTTAAAATTTACAAAATTTTTCACCATCAATTTATCTATATATATAATAGCCAAATCCACTGACTCACTGATAACGATTTCTCAAAAACTACTGAACGGATTGGAACGAAATTTGATATGTAGCTTCCTCTAGGGCCATAGGTGCTCCCCAAGAACGGTTTTCAAAAAGTTCGAAATTTTAGAAGGGGTTTAGGGATCAAAGTTACTAAATCACGATTTCTCCAAAACCATTGAATGGATTGGAATGAAATTTGGTATGTAGCTTCCCCTAGGACCATAGGTACTCGTTAACAAAGGGTTTCAAAAAGTTCAAAATTTTAGGGGAGGTTTGGTGGGGGCAAAGTTACTTTAAAAAACCACCGAACGGATTGGAATGAAATTTGATATGTAGCTTCACCTAGATCCCTAGGTGCTCGCTAAGAAAGGGTTTGAAAAAAAATCGAAATTTTAAGGGAGGTTCGGGGGGATCAAAGTTACTAAAAATCCCCATAAGAAATATATAGTGTAATATATTTATTGATATAATATATTTTTTGTTAATATACATTTAACTTTAATTTGTCTACCCGTGCAAAGCCGGAACGGGCCAGCTAGTATTATTTATAAATTAATACAAGTTCAACATTTAATGATAAAATAGCAATAGTTCAGACCAAGCGTATAAGATAACTAGTGATAGTTTAAAATATAGTTTTATGTTTATAGGCCTACAAATAAAAATATGGCAAATATGCGTAAATTCAACTGTTTCTATAACCTAAGAAGTTTCACTTCCAACGTGCGAGAGTGTCTCGCACTTTTCATTCACTCAAATGATAATTTTATTGGATGTGCGTTGAAAACATCATTCTATATTATTTTCATACATCTATATAAAACTAATTTTCAAATACCTTGATATTTCAAAATAATTTCGTTACAATAATATAAAATAAAACCAAGTTCCTCGTTTATTAAGACTGGATTCGGCGTTGACAAGACAACACAGACGGATTCAATCAATGCTAAATTAATAAAGCTTCCTTGGGTAAAAACAAAATATCCTTTCACCCCCCCCCCATTCTGCTTAGTTCGTCTACTAATGACATCGCTTTAACTTCAAATCTAAGATAATATTTTGCCCCAGTTCGTTCTTTGTTCTTGAAAATGAAAGAGTTTTTATACTGCCGATAAAGAAATCTAGAGAAAATCGTTACTTTTTACTAACTAAGAACTTGGACTGAAATAATCGTCTAATATTTAAACAACCCCATCTCTAAAACAAACAAATACAATGCAATTATTTTACAGAAGTAAAGGTTGGAAAAACGCGTACTGCATTTTGTGCAAAATTATAACTAATTTTATTTTAAAAATAGAGTATATTAATACTATATAGTACATTTTACTTAGATCATAAATAAATTTTCTAATTTAAAGGTAAATATCGGAAAATGGTACTGAACATATGCTCTAGTGAAATTTGCATTATCAACTGACGATAATTTTATTTGCTAAATACAATAAGTAATCCCTTGATATTGCATTTATGAAGCTGCATTACAAAAGCTACAATGAACGCAACACATGAGGTTTAACCAATATTAACACAAAATGTCGTTTATATTACAATGTGCAACATTGTGTTTTAAAACATAATGTAAGCCTTTTGAATTATTTGACATTGTTTGTATTGTTTTGTTTGTATTGTATTGCTTTTTAGAACAACTAATATTGTAAATTTAAATTATTTGAAAACAAGGCAGTAAAGTGCGAGTAGAACACAAATTATTCCATAGGGTTTAATTTGCTTGAAAAAGTAATACATTTTCCCTATTTTAAGTTTGTTATAAAATATATGCGTAATACCAACGAATAACTAATGTTTGGTCAAATAGGTATCGCAAATAAAATGATCCGTCCTGTACATAAAACAAGTTTTTTTTAACAACACTATATAAACACTCCATATTTCATATATGCTCACTCTCCACTTTAGTATAGTACCTATTTTATTGGAATCTAACAGATGGTTATTTAGGAGTTAAATGACAAACATGACTTGGAAATTTCAGAATAATTGCTTCGCTCCCATTATGTACTGATAAAATGTAGGCTTTTGCTTGGCTTTATATAATGTGCAGTTACAGTAAAGGCGACAAAATTATGGTTGCGAATAAAATTTCTGTTTAGATTTCTAAAAATGCTGACAGGCATGTTCAGAAATTATTCATTACTTTAACAATAATATTATTACTTTCCTTACCCAATACTAGGTAAGGTAAGTATTGCGATCGACCCAAAAATTCGATGTCGAGTTTTCATAATATCTTTACGTTTCAAGGCCCCCTGAGTCCAAAAAATTCATTTTTGGCAATTGGTCTGTCTGTGTGTCTGTGTGTCTGTGTGTGTGTGTTTGTAGGACGTATCACACGGGGAGATTTACAAGTACGCACAACACGTAACGGGGAGGCAAAACTAGATGGGGAGATCCCGTTACGTCCAACCAATATTTTCAGCGTATAAACCGGTTTTTCGGTCTTTAGAGCATATTTCACTACTTTTCTCAAATCCTCCTCGTTTGACATGCTGGGATACAAACATACTATACACTCCTACTTACAATTGGTATTTGTAGGCTGCGCTGCGATCGCTCGTATTCGCACGGCATCCACTCTTAGTCGCATATACGGGGAGTTGACTTCTTTTGTTAATATTTAGACAAAGTCTAGAAGGTTTTTTGCTGTTAGTCGGAAACTCAATATTTGTTTGCTATTGTCTGTAGTTAGAAAGTGATGGTTCAGTCATTTTCCTTCCGTTCAGTAGCTCAGAGCCCTTATTATTAGGAAAGTTTCGTTTTTAACCGTTGTATTCAGTCAATATATTCTTTTTTATATTTTCTTTATATTTGTTTGAATAATTATTATTATATTTCTGTATGATTTTCTTTAATAAATTAATTTTAATTTCATACATATACAGGGGTGCTGAAAAGTCTGGAGACGGTTTAATATTTCGTATTTAAGGAAAATTTGAAGGTAGCTGTGATTGAGGAACCTACTCTATGTAAAAATTCTATTTTATTAAGATTTCAAAATATTTATCCACCATCTTGAATACAACTTTAATTTTTTAAATGGGAAGGTGGTCATGTGATACATTATTTCGGTGTAGAATTTCAAGAGAAAACCAACGGTGAAATTTGTACATCCATATCTTTAACCGACTAAAAATGGCGGCCAAAAACCAACAAAGTCGTGTTTTCCGATGTTGTCCTATTTTGCTGTACTATTTTTGTTAAATATTAATTATTATTCTTTTTTGATTTGTAATTAAATAAGCTTTCAAACGATATGCTACACAATGCTATTTGGGAGTATTTAAATTTTTTGAGTTACAGCCATTTTGATTTTTTCAAAATTGATTTCGAGTGGTTCAACCATATACGTTGTTTTTAAAGCAGCATGACGAAACTATTTTTTGTAGTTCGTGTTGGTCATTGTTTTATATTTTTCTACACACACGATTTTTGTGTACAAAACGAATCAAACAAATAATTTGTTGATCACATTCACGGCAGTATGAGCTCATATCCCTTTGCTTTCCCTGCAAGGGAAAAATTATTTGTTTTTAATTATAAAAAAAAATACTTAACGTTGCTTCCATTTCTTTTAAATTGAATTATGACTTATCTCTAGTTATTTGGTAAATTATTCTACCGTTTAATAGTTAAATTGTTTACTTCTAAGGCATTTTACATGTTTACTTATTTATTTATCATTAATTCCACCAAGCTTCCTCTTTGCCCTTTCCCATTCTTTTCCTCTTAGCGTCAAGATACGAATTAAGAATTTGGTAATAATAAATTAAAATTAATTGCATGAAAAAAAGTTGAATTTCGTTAATTTACAATCAAAATTCGAATTTCCACCACATGAAATACCAGTACATTTAATTTTTCAAATAGTTTTCTTTTTCCTATAATTTACTAGCTGGCCAGATCCGGCTTTTCACGGATAGACAAATCAAAGTTAAATGTATATTAACCAAAAATATATATCAATAAATATATTATACTATGTATTTCTTATGGGGAATTCTAGTAACTTTGACCTCCCTACCCCCACCCCCGCTAAAAATTCGAATTTTTTTAAAACCTTTCTTAGTGATCACCTACGGCCCTTGAGGAAGCTACATACCAAATTTCATTCCAACCGTTCGGTGGTTTTTGAGATTTCGTGATGAGTGAGACATTGAGTGGTATTTGGATTATATGTATATTGATTGAAGCATATTGCTTATGAATGGAACATATTTTTAAAACTTACTACACTTAATTAATATCCTTTATAATTAATTATTACTGGTTCTTATAATGTTAAGATTAGTTACAACTTGTATTCAAGACTATAGGGCTCAATGCTCGCTTCGTTCACCAACCCAAGCGGCAACTTACAGCAAAGCATATGCAAACAGATTAGTGTTACTTTAATACTTTTACGGGAATGACGATTAAATATTACAGAGATTTTTTTTAAATAGTAGAGGGCAATTTTTAAGTTATAAGATATGACCAAAATGGATACGGTATGTAAAAATCGTATGTGTTGAAAAATATAACCCTATGACCAGCATGACCTACAAAAACATATTTTCGTCATACTGCTTCAAAAATCTCAATACATGTATTGAGGTGCTAAAGTAACTCTTTTTGGTCCTAGGACCAAAAAATATCAGCTGGTGTCGAGGACATTAACTATTAATTATACGAAATATTTAACGATATTAAACAATGGATACAAACAACAGAACTGATACATACTTCAACTGCCTCGCGTTTAATAAGTATATGCCAAAAATGGTTTATAGTTACTGAACATATTTATGCTGACGTGTTTAACTAGTAAAAACGTTGCAGGTGATGATATTCTGAAAATTTACATAATAATTGGAACAGATTGAAATGAGTTGGAGCAATCAGTAAACCTAAAATTGAAATGCACGTTGATAAGTCTCATGGCTCTAACTTGGCTAATTTTTGAGATACCAACTTGATACTCTGTGTTTAAAAAGTTCAAAATACGGTTTTAATTCCATAACATTGAACATTTTACAAAATAAACCAGCTACATGAATGGACGAGATGACCATTTTCTGTAAACGAAACACAAATTCATACTTAAGACAGCCCAGATTTCGTCAATATACAATATTTTGTCTTCATTCAATTCGTTTAGTAAATATAAACATAGGCTTCTTTGTTTAATAGGCTTCTGTTTGAACAAAACCTTGCTAAAAGCTTTAGTTTCATAGTAAACTACAAATAATAATTCACCTCCTATGTTAATGCAGTCTCCTGTGTGTTGTGATGGTATTCTTTCAAAAATATTAAAAACTTCTTTTAACATTAGTTTAAAGTATTAAATATAATAATCTGTAATTTGAACAAAAGAAACTTTAACAGTCCAAATATACTTTTATCAAACTCGGATAAAAGCAACTAATTCATATTGATATAAAAAGCCTTGAAGTTTTTTGAAACAGTTTAAAATTTCTAGTTTACATTATTTTTAGTCGATAAATATCAAACGTAAAGGTGGAAAAACATATTTTTAACAATTTCTTAGTAGCAAAGAAGAGGCAAAAATGTTGTTACTCCGTCGGCTTTTTGATAATGCGATATATTTTTCATGGGTTGACATGTTTATAAAAGAAAAGTGTCTAGTCCAGTAATATTCAAGATATTAACAAATAGACATAGTGCAGGTACTTTGGGAGTGTAATAAATCTATTATGACAGAAACAAATCGGACGGATGAGATACAATGACACCCTTTACCTGCTAAACTTCCCAGAAGTAAACATAAAGGTGACCTGCAGAACAAAAGGAAACAAACAAAGGCAGTTATTTTGAAAAATTTCTAAACCCGTTTTGCAGTGATCTGTTCCGTTGTGTTAAAAATAAGATACCCTCTGTATTCCTTGTTTTATTTTATTTGCTGAACAAATTAATTTGGCTCACTAAACAGTTATAATTCAAACTATAATTCAAGAATTTAAATTCAAATTTGTGAAGGTTTTTTATTTATTTTTTAATTTGTATAAGCGAAAACCCTGGGTGGTTATCATCACCTATTTGTGAAGTTCTTATTTCACCAAAGTAATACAAAATGTTGCTTGAAATAAAATAATTTCAGACGTAAAAGAGGGTTTAAGTTTGTTTAGCCAATAATTATTAAAATAATTCAAGGGCCATTATAAACCTTGATTATGATTTATAATGAAAACTCTTATATTACTTAGAAAATGTTATTTATTATAAATAATGATTCATAATAATTAATGTAGTGAACTACACAGGTCTTGCACAAAGTAGCCATCTTGATTGTAGTGGATATTCTAAAGATCCATGTATGTTGTCTATGATCAAGTACACATACTATTTTCATGAGGTTTTTCTATGTTAATGTAGTTTATAATTTACAACATTACATCAACATCTTTCCTCTCTGATAAAATAAGAGTTCTTAATCTTTACATGATTGACTAATAATGTTAGTTTATGATATGACACTTTTTCCAAATGAAACTTTACAGTAAGGTAAATAACATTTCTTATAGTCAAGTAAATTATTGTTAAAGAAATTAAAGTGTAAAACAAGCAATAATGTTTACTAAAATACAAATTCAATTAAAATGAAACTATTTGATCTGCATATAGTTTGTTTAGGATTGTTAACTTGTCGTCATTTTTAATAATGTAACCATACATTTGTTTAATTACATTATTTTTTTTTTAATCTAGTTTTTCTTCAAAACTTCTGTTACTAAAACTTCTGTTACTAACAGTATTAATTTTCCCATTAGAACAAGTATTTTTATTGAGAATATTTCCAGTTGGAAAATATATAATTATTTTTTTTAAATTGATATTTTTTACCATTTTTATCTTTTATGACATAAATTGTTTCTTTACTTATAAATTTCCCAGGAGTTCAAGAAAGTTCTAAAGGTTTTTTTTAAGTACAGTAACATTATTGTCATTGGCATTTATATTTGGTAAAGGCTTGGCTGGGTTATTATAATACTTTTGTACAGCTTTTTTGCTTCTTTTTCTTAGTGCTAATAATTTTGGTGTGACTAATTTTGACTTAATATAACTACTATTATGTGGTAAAAAGGTATTTAGATTTCGAGAAAACAATAACTTTGCTGGTGAAGGCAATTGAAGGTTTTGCAGTATTTCTATAACACAATAAAGATAAATATGGATCTGTCTTATCATAATCACATTTATTTAAGTATCCCTTTAGCTATTTTAACAGCTGCTATTGCTGAGCCATTTGATGTGAATGTTTTGGGCTTATTATTATATGCTTGTATTCATAATCAGTTACATTTTGTTTAAATAAATTAGCAGTAGATTGAGATCCACCATCAGTAACTAATGTTTAAGGAATGCCATGCCTTGCAAAAATGTATTAAAACTTGTTTATTACAGATTACTTGTAATATCAGGTAAAGAGACAAGTTCAATATATTTTGAATAATAGTCCATATGACTAAAATAGTTAATGTTTTTATATTCAAACTAGTGGACCCGACAATAATTCCCTGTAACTTGATTTAATTTTAATTTTAAATTTCATTTCATTACTTTGACTAAAGTAATCGAATTTTAAAACGTTTTTATGCCACTTAAGAATATTACACAAATTTAGATTTTAAGTTTGTAGGAAGTTAGTGCAATTTATTTTTATTGTATAGGGGTAGCTACTCCAATTTAAACTCTTTGGTTGTTCTATAAATAATCATGGTACTAATATGTGTAAAGGGTGAAATTTTTGAATTTTTCTTTTAGGATAATAGTTTAATTTATATTTATTTTGTAGGAATAATAACCCCATTTCAACCCGTTAGACTAAGGTACCTGTAATGTCTAAACAATCCTAATAATGATAGATCTATGGTTAAACTGTGAAAGTTTTAGTAACTTGGTCAATTAGTTTTGAGTCTCTAGATAAACCTGGGAAATTAGACCAAAATCATCCAGAGTAACTAAATATTTTTCTACAGCAGCGATCGAGATGCAGTTTCGGCATTGTACTCAGAGTAGTCTCAGGAAAAAAGTCTACATAATACCTTGTTGGCAGACAAAAAGTGCATTTTGGGCATGCATAAAGTGCATCTAAAAGTACATAATTTTCCATAATTTATAAAAATTATTTGAACTCATGAAAACTTATTAAAGTATTTATACAGGGGTTCTGAGGATCGCATCCAGTACTTTTTTGCGTGATTGACAGTCAAACGTCCAAACAGACAAACATGCAAACTTTTACATTTATAATATTAGTAGGATGAGACATCCTTAACGAAATTCATCTTCCTGGTGTTTTGTATGGTTTTTGTTGTCTGCCAATGTATAGGTGTATTTATGACGATTTTTATATATTTAAGAAATGTGGCCTATCACTGACATTCTTCTGTGATTTGTATATTATTCTTTGTAGATATATTGTTTATTGATATATAGGTATCATTATAAAATTATTATTATTACTTGGAATTTTATGCCATTGAAGAAATTGTTAAATATTGCCAGCAATATATTGAATGCTAGTCTGTTTAGTCCCAAAGCATTTTTAGTGTTGCCTAAAACCTATTTACTGCTACTAGATATCATCCAGTATTATTTGTAAAATTAAATGTCTTATTTTAAATGCATAATCTTTTGACTTACCTTTAACTTTTACTTTACAAAAGTATCTACGAGTAGGTCTATTGAACAAACTGTGTAGAATTGCTGTCACGTTTATTACCCCAGTATAACAAACTAAAGGTTGGAACTAAGGTCTAAGTCGGCTACTGTTTAGTCATAAATACCCAAGTGTGATTTGTCAATATAAACGAAATAAGAAGAAACTTAACACTTAAGCGTACTACGACTTCATCTAAAATAATATAATTATGTTGTAAAAAAGACACGTTCGTTTGATATGTAATCTATACTTATAAAAGCCAAATACCACTCATTGATTGTGACTGATCACAGTTTCTCAAAAACCATACCACCTAGGAACTTGGAAATTTGGTACACATATATTCTTTCTTAAGGCACTAGAGGCGCATTAAGAAATAATTTTAAAATATTTGGCCTGAAAGGGTTGAAACAACCCCTAAAACAATAAATATTGTTTGTTATATATCTCAAAAACCCTATCTCCTAGGAACGTAAAATTTGTTACACTTATTTTTCATAGAAGCTAAAGCCACAATAAGTAAGGATTTTAAAATTTTTGGCCTTTAAGGGTTGAAACAACCCATACAAAATAAGTATTGTGTGTTACAATTTTCTTTAATATAGAAAACTAAAATGTTGTACATTTATTTCTTATACGATACATATATAAAAAGTAAACCAGCAAAGTCACGTTTTGCTAAGGGGTGAAAATTTAGTAACAACCCCTAAAATTATAAATAATCATTGAATACCACCTAGTAACTTTGGTACACGTATTGCTCAATAGGGGCTACAGACGAACTAGGAAAGGATTAAAACAACCCCTAAAAACAATAAACATTGTTTGTCATACTTCCTTAAAGCTAGAAAGTTGAAATTTTGTATATTTATTTCTTACAAGATACATATAAAAAAATAAACCAATTTTACATTTGATCACGTTCTGCTAAGGGGTGGACGTGAAATATTTGGTACACATATTGCTCAAATGCGCTAGAGGCGCACTAATATAGGATTTTAAAATATTTTTCCTTTAAGGGTTGAAACATCCCCTAAAACAATAAATGTTTTTTGTTTTCTTTCCTTAAAGCTGAAGTTTTGTACATTTATTTCTTACAAAACACATATGAAAAGTAAATGAGTTGTACATTTCGTTTCGTGCTGCTAGGGATTAAAATGTGATAACAACCCCTAAAAACATTAAATATAAATTTGTAAACATTCCTTAAGCTAGAGAGCTGACATTTTGTAAATATTTCTTACAAGATACATATAAAAAATAAACCAGTTTTACATTTTGTTACATGCTGCTAAGGGTTGAAAATGTAATAGCAAACCCTAAAAACAATAAATATTAATTAGTATTTTTTCCTTAAACTTAGAGAG
>JAGFPH010005776.1:11733-48824 GCA_018207615.1 Philaenus spumarius
CTTATTCTTCAGTTTAGATAGTATACAATTAGCTAAATAATTACACGTTTTGTAACACGAAAACCCTGAGTGGCTATCATAGTATGGAAATCGGAGAGCATTTATATAATAAAACTAGGGGCTGTGCCCCTGGACGCTTCGAGTCCCAACCCCGTCTCGGCCTTCGGCATCAGATGGCTGCTTCGCTTCGCTCGCAGTTGGAAAATTCGCTAAAGAATCTCGTTAATCTTTGGCTCGTTTGTACATAGGTGACCGAGCTTAAATCAGCTGTTTTATTAGGCAGCTGACTCGAACTCATTAAACATTATCTCCATAAGATTAACATGGGAAATTTGAAGGATTGTGAGCCGGAGCTACTTCTTGGGTGAATAGCGGCTGAACGGATGATTGGATCTTAAATTTGATGAAAAAACGTTGGTTTGAAATTAAATTTTCTACAACTTTTGTATTTAACATTTTTTGCTATCTCTTACCGCTTTCTTGCTAAATGCGCTCAAAGTGGGAAAAAGAAGAAATTTAAAAAATCGAAAAAATCGTTCCCGCCTAAAAGGTACTTCCAAAATAAAAAAATGTAAAATTCTGGCAATTTCCCGAAAGGTTTCTCGTCGAGCGCTTTAATTCAAGTATAAGGTTGATGGGGTTCCGATTACGGGAAGTGCCTAATAATTAATGTCATTGAATCAGTGAAATCGTCTAGCTTTAAGGACGTTGGGCGGAGCCTTCCTTCTCGGATGAATAGTGGCTAAATGGATGATTGGATCTTGAATCTGACGAAAAATCTCTCCTTTAAAATTGAATTTTCTAGAACTTTTGTATTTAAAATTTTTTGCTATCTCTTATCGCTTTCTTGCTAAATGCGCTCAAAGTGGGACACCAAAGAAATTTAAAAAATCAAAAAAATCGTTCCCGCCCAAAAGGTGCTTCCAAAATTAAAAAATTTTAAATTCTGGAAATTTTCCCAAAAGTTTCTCGTCGAGAGCTTTAATTCAAGTATGAGGACAAGGGGGGTACGATTACGGGAAGTGCCTAATAATTAATGTCAGTGAATCAGTGTTACCGTCTAGCTTTATATAAGTAGATTGAGGCGCCAAAAAATCGTTTTTTGCTGGGATTAGGTGTCATGCCTATGTCTCTTGTCTTTGTCGGGCACATGATTTTTAATAATTTTTAAATACAAGTTGTATTAGGAACTAAGTAACTGAATAAAACAATAAACAAAGAACACAAACATTTTGCTCGAACATAAAGGCTGTAACATAATTAATTCTTCTAACTAAAAAAAAACGTTTGAATTTAATACATCTTCCCTCTCCATGGAATAGACTAACAATACACTTGGCTGTTGTGGAGACAACGCTTTTTATAACGTTTTATTGTTTTGAATTCTTTTGTTTAAAATGTTTTTTTTTGTTATTATTAAATTACTTTTTACTAGCGGATTTCCATAGGAAAGATGAACGAATTGCAGTTACCCTTATGGTGAGAATTAAGGTCGGGCGAAGTAAATGAGCACTGATCGTTTCCCACAGAACACGTTTTGGGTTGACATTAAAAATTGTATATATAATGTATTCACACTATAACGGCCGCATTTTAATTCCAATTCGTTCTGAATTTTTTACAGCCGTTGGTCGTATAAGTCGCTCTGACGAGTTTGCTAGGAAAAATCCAACAACCGGAATTGCACGTTTTTTGACAGGAAGATACTATTTTTTAAAATTTTTCGTACCGGAATGAAACTTTAATGTAGTATATTATCCTGCACACTTTGTTTACTTACACGACGCCTGGTCCCCCTAAAATCAACCAAAACGAAAAGTACCCAGATCAAATAAATCCACGAGGAGGATTTTATCATGGGATCATTTTCTGATCCGAGGTCGACGGCAGAGGGGCAAACTCGGAAACAGCGCTTGAGTGCAAACAGCTGGAAGCTTACTTGCAAACAAATTCTACTAATATCTTTCGTAGAAGTAGGCAGCTCTTCATGGCCTTCGTGAGTAGAATAATTTCCCAAATTTTTGGTTGAAACCCTAAAACATATAAATTTAATTTTTGAAATTTTCTAAATTTACATCATTGGTTCATCTGCGTGATCGAATTATTTTATTTATACGCTTTTTACTTTGTTCTTGCGCAAGCGCAATGGATTCGAATTGTTAAGGAATAAAACATGGTTAAACGACGGAGTTAGTGCAATTTATATTCATACTATATTAATCCAAATAAATGGGTCATCATAAGTTTGTAAGCTAAGGGTAACTTATTACATCGATAGTCTTGCTTATATTTACCTTAAATGAAAGGTTTAAAGTCCTTAGTTGTTCCTATAATACCAATAAATATGAAAAATACCGTCGGTTTTAAAATAAGAAATAAACAAGAAAATACTGTACGACTGTCGAAATAGTTTCATGATAATTCTTTGAAACAAATTCCTTTTCCGTTGATATAAAAGAGAAGATAAGTATGGAAAATTCGTGAAAGAGCATTGACCAAATTTAAGTCTTGTCCTTCATGGCGTGATTCATCCCATTATTTTGTTTTCATCCAACACTTGCAGTGAATATTCCTTTTTAAAGCTGTATATCTAATTCAATTAAATGTCACATTCTAAACTAAGACAATTATAATAAACGGTACCAGAAACTGGCCCATACTTACTCACGAACATTTTTAAATTATTAAACAGATTCAAGGTGACTTCATTATTGTAGGAGGGGTAGGAGAGGTGATTTTAAACTAGGAGATTAACTAATAAATATTATTATTATTAGGTAGAGATAAAAGTATTCAATCTATTTCGAACAAATTTGCACTAAACACGTCAATTAGGCCTGTATAGATACACGAAAAAAAAGTTTTGACAAATTTTGAAAATCAACCCCCTTTATGGCCAAAAAACCCCCAAAAGTCACTTATTATTATTATTAGCTAAACGAGAATTTTTAGAAAGATGCGGTTTTTTGCATAAGGTAGGGTACATTAAATGTTACCAAAATCGTTAGAGCAGTTTTTTTTTTAATTGATTTTTAGGGGTTTTTTTTTGCCAAAAAGGGAGTTTTTTTCAAAACCGATTTCGTGCATCTATACAGGCCTACTTGACATGTCTGGTGCAAATTTGTTTGAAATCGATCAAATAGTTTTCGGTCTAGCTTTGTATACAAACAGACATACAGACATACATACATACATACAGACAACATTTTGTACAAACCACTTTTTTGGACTCAGGGGGTCCCAAAACGGATATTTCCACAAAATCTCAACATCGATTTTTTTGCGATCACTATACTTTCTCTATACTATAGTAGGCCTATAGTGAGAAAGTAAAATTATCAACATCTATTTTTTTTGCGATCACTATACTTTCTCTATACTATAGTATAGTGAGGATGTAAAATAATGTAAGCTTTTATTAAATGTTATTATTTACATTCTTCGTAGTCATTGGGAAAGATTCGTATATTTATTTTATTCTTCTTGAAAACATGTTTTGAAAATGTGAGTAACCTAACACGTCCATCTAAAAAATATTCTTGCAATATTTACCGGTTGAAAGTGTTTCCCCTTACTTAAACTGTATAAACTGTTCAAATTCATATATTATAAAATAGTAAAGTCTTTAGTTATATAAGTTAAAACTTTTACATTCGCACTGAACGCTTTTTGGACGAGATAAAATATACGAACTCGCGATACACGTCTTAAAGTAAGACGCTTTAGATTTCGTCGATGATTATTACTGCTGCATTGTTTCACACACGCACTAATATAAAACCAGAAGTTTAATGTAACAGCTGATCGTAAAATAAGAAATTGACGAAATACAATAGGCAGTGGTAAATTCAAAGGCTTTAGCTCAATAACTGTATTAATTTAGTCACGTCGCGTTCCTATGAAATGGACATTGCACTTCCTAATTTTGTAAGTTTTATTAAGTGAATGGACTTGGTGATACTTCTGAAATGGACATAGTGCTTTCTCATTGTTTTAAACGCCAAAATTTGCTTACTTAGTTATTATGGTAATTAATCTAAATGCATTCAAGAAAAGTTTGTTGGTTCATTATAGGCCTGACCTTAAATTATTATATTGTTAAAATTTTGATACAAATTAGCAGTTTAACTAACAACAGATATTAAAATTATTATAAAACTTTCTCGAAGAAACATGTGTTGGTTCAGTAAAGAAGTGAAAACTGTCATAAATCGTTGGTTATGTTAGTTTAATCAGAAATTTGATCATTACTTTTCTATTGTCCTATTTAAAATTGAAATCTTTAAAATAACGCAAACTGATTTTCTATAGACTATAAACCAATATAAAAAAGATTTATATTCATGCCAGTTTTCTTTTCTGTCGGGAATCCTACGACTGCTTTCCTTTTTACTTTCTCCCCCTATACCATAGTATATGGAGAAAGTATTGTATTCGTCAAAATTTTCGAGTTTGAGTTTTTGGTGGAAATATCCGTTTTGGGTCCCCCTGAACCTAAAAAAAGTGGTTCGGAGTGGGGTGTGTGTGTGTGTGGATGTTATTCAGACCTAGAGCCTAAACCAGTCGTCCGATTTTGATGAAATTTGGTATGGAGGTACTAATCCACGGTATCTCCAGATAATTTTTTAATTTTTGTGAATTTTTGATTTTTAAGGGTAATTTTCCCATAAAAACCCTTAAAATAACGGAAAATCAACTTTTCTCAAATACGGCTCTAATGATTTTGATAAAATTTTTAGAGTTTATTAGGGACCTAAAGTACTATAAACTATAAAATTTTAATAAAAATCGTTTGAGCCGTTTTTGAGAAAAGATGGTTTTTCCGTTATTTTATGGATTTTTATGGAAAAATTACTCTTAAAAATCAAAAAAATTGGTATTTTGAATTATTATTCTACTGATAAAAAGGTAGAGTATGTTATAGTACTTTTCGTCAAAGTTCTGAGGGAGAAAGTGTGTGTCAGTTTCCTGATACCGTTTATTTTTTACATACATGGCACACCATAAATAACCATTTTTGTGGATTATGAAATTTAAAAAAAATTAAGCTTAATTAAACAGCAGATCGTTTCACATTTTGAGAATTGTATTTTGCTAGTTTATAAGGGTTAACTATGAAGAGGCAAGATACACTTAGACCAATTTATAATCGATTTTAACAATTTAATGGTTTGGGGTGTGGAAAAATACTGGATAAATACGTTATATCGAAATATGACTTAATAGTCTTGAAACAAAATTAGTTTGTATTACCAAACATCCTGAAAGTTTGAAGGTTTTTAAAGGTTAGGAGTTTTCTGTCTCACTTGCACATACGTGAATGTGGATGAGCGCTACAAACAGTTCTCAAGTACACTATTGAGGCTGTGATGGTTACAGAACGTGACAACCCGTTTTTTCCATACACCGCACGGAGTAAAGATCACGTGGAGTAAAGTAATGTTTTTACTTTATACCACGTTTCAATATTAAAAAAACATTGCTTCTATAAAAATATGTATTTCTAATGCAAAAAATGTGTCCACCCGTTTTAAATGCCACGGAGATAATGAGGGTATCCTGTTAAAGAACTAAAACTTGTCCTTCGAGTTGCAATGCTCAACTGAAAGCTAGAAATAAAAAGTCGTAATACAGTATGTGGGAGTAAAGCTTTCCGAGCACATCTAATGAAGGAAACAGTTGATGACGATGACACTTGGAAATAACGACTCTATTACAACTAGGCACACTGTATAAGATTACTTCTACGCAATAGGAGACAAATACCAATATACGGTGTCACAGAAAAACCTATACAGGATCGTATTGTATACATTGAACTAAATGAAAAATGTTCAGTAACTTCTTTTCGATTTAGCTTAGTTTAGTCGCAATCAGCCATTTTGTTTTGTTTTTTTTTTTTCAAAACCCTCACCCTAATAATTGATATTGAGTTCAAATCAACACCAATAATGTATATTTTTAATTTTTAAAACGGCGGAAAATACATACTTTTAACGCGGAATATCTTGAAATAACTTTACAACAAATTCACAAAATATAAAATATTTGATTGTACTACGACAAACAAAATGTCTTTTTCTTTTAATTTTGTTCTGTAGGTCAAAGGATAACCGAGTTTTTGATAAAAAAAAAAAAACTGAAAACATAATTTCTTCATACACAACATCCATAATTAGAATAAACTTTAAAAAAATTTAATTCTATAGGCTAGTTTTAATAATTACAGATATAATCCATTGCTCTGAAATGTTGGTTTTACACTAATTTTAAATGTTGTGTTACACAATTACCAACAAAAATATGTTTTAAGTATTTTGCCAATAACTCGGTTATCTTCAGACATACAGAATCGACAATAAAACCATTTTGTCTGCCGTTAAAAAGGAAAAATATTTTGTCTCTTGTAAATTTGTGGTTTTATAGAGATTCCTCTTAAAAATACCCCACAGCCGCCATTTTGAAAATACATTCTTGGTGTTTGGTACACTTATAAATCGTAACGTACAAAATGCTTATACCAAATTTTAACTCAATACCTTATATATTTCTGAAGTGACAGTGATTTTTTGTAAAAAAGAACAAAAAGGCGGATTTCGACTAAACTAAGCCAAATTCGAAAAATTTGCCAAACATTTTTCATTTATACAATCCGACCCAGTATTAGCTCTCTAAGGTTTTTTGTGGCACTATGTATAATGATTGTAATCAACGTGGATACAGCCTGTCACTTTGGTGAATACATTGAGTTTGAACATTTTGTATTTGGGCTTAACTCATATGTAACGAATTAGTAGGGAAAACAGTAAAAGTTAATTTCTATTTATGAAGTGTACATTGCTTAAGTAAATAGTGCTCCTGGACAAATTCTATATATAATATTAATACGAAGTTAACGAAAAATATCCAATTTAAACTTCATGTTTCAGTACTAGGCCATCAAATATAAACAATTCCCTCGTGTTTTATATCAGTGTCGGCGTCGACAAGGCAATAAAATCCAACGCATTCAATCAATGCTGAAGTAATTAATTTGGCTTTCCGAAGTAAAAAACATGATTGCACTTTACCCTCTTCTATACTAAGCTCCACAACTGATGACATCACATCAGATCAAAATAATATTTTGCTGCAGTTTATTTCTTAAATGTAAATGTTTTGACGATTTAACGACCTCTAACTAGCCAGCCTAAGCTGAAGATGTAAAATACGTTCCGAGACGAGTAACATTGAGTTGCAAATAAGTCACAAGTTGGAGTAATTACACTAAAATTTAAATATAATAAAGACTTACTAAGCTAATAATTATTAGAAAATATGAGTCGGTGTCCTAACCTGAATAATACTTTATTTCTTGAACATATCAAGCAACAAGAACTGACTCTGAAATAATACAGAAACCCTGAAATTATGTTCCGATTTCGATGATAAAGAAAACAAACCAGATAACCCCGTGATTCAGGTGATAATAGGGTGATTCAAAACTTTACGGTAATGTCTCGTTAACTCATTCTATAGCTAAAAATCAGAAATAGTTCATATTATAAAAACACTAATAATTATACACTAATTAGTATTATTATTATTATTTATTGTGAGATTTTGTTGTGTTCGGGTTTTATTTTATATATGATCATATTATAAACATATGCCCGAAAACGCTTCGTTTTCCAGATCCCGCTTTTGTTTTTTTGTTTTTTTACAAAATAATTCAGTTTTATAAAAATGGTTAACCGATTGTGTTAAAACTTGGCATGGAGTGTAACCTAATAATGGAATGTTCTACGAAAAATAAGCGGTTATATCCAATAGTGCGTTTCAAAATGGCGGCTGTTTGAAAATTTCAAACCAAAATTACTCAAAAACCATACATTTTAACAAAAAATTTCAAGGCAAATTTTGTGTAGCCCTTTTGATTCCGTATCGGGTGGTGTTCGTATTGGGTCAAAACTATCGGATGAAGGATAATAGTTAGGTTATGTGTAATAATTGGTGTGTTCAAACCAGCATCCTATACCGACACAGTAAACACAACAATATTGTGCTTACGTATGCTGTTATTATCTTTAACTTAATAACATCCTTCATCCGATAGTTTTGATACTTACACCGTCCGATAGAGAATTGAAAAGGTTACACAAAAGTTATATTGACATTTTTCGTTAAAATGTACGGTTTTTGGGTAATTTAGGTTTAAAATTTTCAAACAGTCGCCACTTTAAAACGCATGATTTTATATAATCATTTATTAGCGAATTTCCATAGGAAAAATGAGCTATTGCAATGTTGGTTGTCTACGTCGCTCGGACGAGTTCGTTAGCCAAAAAAATCCAAAAACCGGAAGTACGTTTTTTGACCGGAAGTAACTGTTTTTTGAGATTTTAACTACGAGAATGAAAATTTTTTGGAGTTTTTTCTAAAAATATAAATGTAGGATGTTATTCTCCACATTTTGTTTTTTTTACGCGACCTTTTAGTTCGCTTGGTTCCCTCAAAATCGACCAAAACGTAAAATACCATAAAAATACCCGGTTCGAAGCCAAGTGGTGCAAACTCGTGAGGCACTAGGAGGAAACAAATTCTACTGATATATTGCGTACACACAGACAGCTGTTCAACGCCTTCGTGAGTAGACCTATTTCCCAAATTGTTGGTTGAAACCCTAAAACATAGGCATATAAACTTAATTTTGGAAATTTGCTCAACTTAAGTCAGCGGCTCAGCTGCGTGGCTGAATTATTTTCTTTAAAATAGATCAATTTTAGTTATAACTTCATGTCTAGTTTGAACTGAATCGGTCAAACTATTCTCTAGATAGCAATTACTTTCTAAAAAAAAAAAAAAAAACAGATACAGACAGACGATAATGTAAAACACCGTAGTATGTTTATTTGTATGTTTATAAATCGTGAAATATGTTTGTCTCGATTACAGGAACAAATTAACAAAAGGGGACCAGAGAATTCGGGGACATCCTGTATAATGATTGTAATCTAGGTGGATACAGACTGACACTTTGGTAATTAAGGCATTGAGTTTGAACATGTTGCATTTGGGCCTAACCATAATATGTAACAGATTATTAAGTGGGAAAGAGTAAAGATTTATCTCTATGTATAAAGTAGTGAATAAAAATGGCATAGGTTGTCTTACCATAGTAAATAAATTACACTACTAAAATACATAATGTCCCTGGAGAAATTAGATACAGATTAATAATGAAATGATAACCTTATTTTGAACTTCATGTTTAAGTACTAGGCAATAAAATATAAACAAGTCCAATGTTTTTTATGTTAGAGTCGGCGTCGACAAGACAATAAAAAAAACCCATTCAATCAATGCTCAAGTAATTAATCAGACTTTCCGAAGTAAAAAACTTGATTGCATTTTACCCTCTTCCATACTAAGCTCCACAACTGATGCCATCGCTTCAGATCAAAGATAATATTTTGCTCCAGTATCTTTATTCCTTCTGTGGAGCTCGTTGATGACAATATTTTAACGCTTTAAAGACCTCTAACTAGCGAGCCTAAGCTGAAGATGTAAAATACATTCCGAAACGCGTAACATTATGTTACAAATGAGTCTCATGTTGGAGTAATTACACTGCTATTTAAACAATAAATTGTTACTAAGTTAATAATTAGAAAATATGAGGCAATGTTTGAACCCGAATAAACTACTTTATTTATTGTAATGTCAAGCAATAAATACTTCTCGAAAATAGTACATAACAACTTACTGTATGTTTCGGTTTCTATGATAAAGGAAACAAACCATATATCCTGGTACATTTAAAGTTAGTAATGAGAATTTAAACAGAAAATTATTTGCATTGACAACAGAAACAAACGTCTTTATATCGGTGTCAAAAGACACCCAAGGGGGAACTCTGGGAAGAAATATTTTAGTCTGAACATCCTAACTTTATAAATATACTACTCTTTGTTTATCTTACTCTGTAGGATAAAATTACTACTGTGACAATACCTGCACATTTGTCCTGATTATGTAAAATTCAATTCACCTTTAGATTTGAAAGAAAAGTTATATATTATGAACTCGTATGTATAGACTATTACATGCCTGAACAATCATGTAAACTGTCAATAATTGACAGCTGTTTTGCCTATCTGTCAAGCACCATTAGAAAAATTTAAACACTTAAATAAAAACGTCACAGTAAGTGACCCTCCACTTTTATGTTTTATTCTGGCAGAAGGACTGATTGAGTCAGATTGATGGTTTGGTGCCTGTAGTTAAGGATATATATTATCTATTAGGTCAAAGATTATAAATTATCTTAAAATTGAGTTTTTCCTTCAATAGGTTTCCATTAAATTTCTTGTAATTGCAATAAATCTGGCAAGCCTCCAAAGTGTTCAATTTGTGTCCCTTAGTTTATAAATGCAGGATTTACATGTTTGTGTCTATGTGATTCTCGTTTACTAAATTTAATGATCCTCAAAGTTTGATTTGGTGACGCATGCGCCTGTGTTTCTGATGGATGTTATAGGTTCCCTAAATCTTTGACGGAAAGGTCGTCCTATGGTCCAATATGTAATTATTGTTTCAAAATGTACATTTTGGTTTTTTACTCGACCTTATAGCTCGCTTGGTTCCCCAAAATCGATCAAAATGTAAATACCACAAAAGTACCCGATTGAAATCCACGTATATCTTCTGGATCTTCTTCCACGTATATCTGATACATCTTCTGACCCGAGGCCGACGGTCAAGTTTGTATTTTGCGAGCGAAGCGAAGCAGTCCATAACCCAAGCCCGCAAGGTCGAGGTGCAAACTCGCAGTTTTCTGCTGCGATTGGAATGAACCCCTAAAATGTATAAACTTAATTTTGGAAATTTGCTCAACTAAATTCAGATGCGGGGTCGAGTTATATGTAATATAATTACATAAACAATTTAGTGTTATTTTTAGTATTGAATTTTTCTAGATTTTTATTATTAGTAAATGTGTGGATGTTAATAATATTGACAGTTTGAAACGAACCACTTAAGACCCAAATTTTATATTAACTAAACCGTTTTAAAATATTTCATATTTTCAAAATGTTGCTTGTAAACATCTCTTAATAATATAATATGAAAAGTCTTACATTAATTGTATTTACATTTTGAAAGGGGCAATTGAGTTTACAGATATTTCACAATAATATCGATACACACATAGCTGTTACGATAACCCACAGCTGGTACAGTATTTACCCACAAACAGCTGCTGTGATCAAAGTTTTGTCTCCAAATAACATTAACTATCTCAAGAAATTAACAACAACAAACGTTCACTTAACGTCCGCCGAAATTTAGAAGTACTGCCTTCAGAAGTATTAACTTAATTAAAAGTGGCTGTAATAAATTGTCGTGCGTAGTTTCTGGTTTATCTTCTGAAAGTCATTTTAAAGTTTGAAAATATTGCAGTCGGGATTCGAACGTTTCAAAATTAATTGTATGTAGTTTTATTTAAAAATTATTTTACAAAAAATGCACAAAGGATTTAGGAAACCGTTAATCTTTTATTTTGTGAGCAAGAAGAATATAATTATTACATACGGTAAAAATATATATTTCACATTAAAACCACTTCATCAGTCTTTCCGTAAATGAACAATGTCCATGTACAATATAAAGATTTAGTAAAATACTTGTATTTAATATTCATATTTAACTAGGGGAGACCCCTGCGTGCTTCTTACGTCAACCCTGTTTTAAGTTCTACACACATAGGTTTCCGTTATAATAAAGGTGTAGGATTAATAATCTCAAAGCAACGATAGTAAATGATGTTAAATGCCCAAATCAAATTATTCCGTATATTTTATAACAGCAGTTATAATAAAGGATAAAAGAATCAGTAAGGCCCAGGTCTACACTTATCACAAACCTAACCTAAAGTTAGAAAGACAAATACATTTTCAAAGTTTGAAATCGGCTGTTAGTGGAAAAATTAGATCTAACAGCTAATTGCTATACCAATATATGTAATTATTATTTATTATGGCGCTCCCATTGCCCTTAAAATATTTAGTATAGTGTGTTGTTTTTAGGTCAACAGAGATGGCTGCCCACTGTTTTTCAAAAAGTATATAAAAAACACGGGTGTATTAAAATGCAACTTTGTGTCAAAATTTCAAAGCAATCGGTGAAGGACTTTTGGAGGTTTAAGATTTTGAACAAAAATAAATATTATTTTATTTATTTAGATTTTATTAATTGAATGAACACTCTACAACTTTCGTAATGATAAAGAGATGCCGAATATTTTTCCATAAATTTTTAACTTTTTAAATACTAAACTTGGACATCGTGGTAATTCTTAAATATTTTGCTACCTATAGAAAATATTAATAGCTACATTAATTTGTTTATATTGAAAACTTTCGTATTATTAATTTTGAAAACAAAGGCAAAGTAAATTGCTGTGGATATTTGCTATGGTAGTCGAAAAGTAGGAATACGCACTTAGTGCTTCTTGTTTTAGTGCTGGTGTTGGACCAAACTGGTAAGCCATTTTACAATTTGATTCTGTATGTATAAGTTTGTATACATTTTTGAAAAGTTTCTATCAAATAGGTCGAAGGTATACAAACCATAAAGTATGTTAAAAGCTAATTGGTTGTAGACTTTTTTTAAATTGGATAGTAAATGTTTGCTTTCGAAGTGATTTAAGCATAATGTCTTCTAACAGTCCGGGAAGTGACCAACCTTTGACTAGACCTTCTTCTTTGACAAACTGTTTTTTAGTATCTGACTTAGTAAATCTCTAAAGTAAATTAATTCAATAATCTTTGAAGAATCAAATGAATGTCGTTTTACAACATCAAATGACAAGTATTTTAATTATATTTACTTTGTCGGAACTATTGCTTATGCTACAGAATTATTTAATTAAAATATTGTTTTTTACTGTGACTAATCAAATTTCTTCATATTTTTAATTGCCAATTAAATTAATTGTGCAACACTGCGATAACAAACCAAGATAAACAGAATTTCAGTTGTGTCTGAATCCATGGTACGCACCGTACACCAGAGAAATTATACCAAATGCCAAAGGAAAAACCGAATTTTCAGATACAAGTCGGTTCGACATGTGGTTTTCTGCATTGTGATGATCGACGGCTTGGACAGAATTGTATCGGGGCTGTATACAATGCAGCCAAAAGAGCGTTTCATTTTATGAAAATATCTATAAAAAAATGGTAAAAAGTGGTGAAAAACACTTTTCGGGGGTTTTTGAGGTCGCAGGTGCCAAATCTCACATCAATAAACGTCGCCGAAGCCTCGGGCGGGCCCAAAGGTCTCAGAGGAAAACATTTTCAAGTTGAGAAAACGACTTGGAAGTTGTTTCCGTGTGGGGGGGGGGGAGGGTTGACCGATGCTCGATGGAGGCAGGGCGGTGAATTATAAGAATGAACTTTTGAATCCATTTTCAGGGAATGGATAGGAAACAGTTTTATGGAAATAAATAAACAATAACTTCGTTATAGAAAAAAAATTAAATTAAATGTGAACCCAATCTAATATAATCTTCCAGATAAACGAATACTATATCAAAATAGAAACCAATACAGTTAATATAAATAATTAAATAATTATTCAGTGACAATAAAATAAAACAGTAAGATTCATAAAATACATTACAATCAATTGATTCCTCACTCCCTTCTTCACTGTCATCGCTATCAATGGAAGGATTAAACATGACATCAGCGACGTTTTTTCCTAGTAGAGCCCCTACGAGCATCGGTCTTATTTTCTGATATCAGATTTGAAATCAGAGACCTCAAAAACACCCAAGAAGTAGTGATTTTCAAAAAATTTTATAAAATTTTAGATATTTTCAAAAATGAATGTACTTTTGGATGCATTTTATGCAGCCATGATGCCATTTCCGTCTGAGCAGTCAATCATCACATGTAGAATTTTTCCTGATCAATTTCCGAACACAATGTCCCCCTATGTCGATCCGAACTGTATCTCGAAATTCAGATATTTTATTCCAATTTCCCTGGTCTACCTGCAGCGTGTCTCGGTAATGTGAATAATTGTGTTTGAAATTTCCGAATATGGAACCAATATTCCGAAACAAACATAAAGTTACAAGTAAGTCACAAATACCAGTAAGTACACTGAAACATATGTTACAAAATTTAACAGCTTGATACTGGTATGTTATAAATGTATTATTTCTCTGGCTCAGCTAATCAAAACATTTCATAGTTATCAGTCCAGTAAGAAAACGACTGAAGACTTATATTTCTGTAATATATAAACGATATATTTTTTCTATGTGTACACTTGACTTGTGTGGGGACTACGTTAAGGTTTTTAAAATTGTCTCAGCATACTTTAAATTAGAATAAATTAAGTTATGATAGTAATGTAGTTTTAGACAAGTATATGTGTCCTGTACTTATTTTGTTTTCCCACCACAAGCTAAAGATATCTCAGCACTATTCACCGCTTAGCAACAGCAGTTTTATGCAGGTTTAATAAAACTACCTTTTTTTGACCTTTTGATTGGTCTCTGGCAAAACAAAGCCAAAATTTTTTCGATAAACCACGAGACTGGACAGGCAACGCTCTACTGTAACAAACGTGGTCTTTATGAGTGGGTCATACACGCTGTATGTACTACGTTCTATGTATCCGTACAACGCCGCTAATACAATAATTAGACTCCTACCAGTTATTCTCAGTGATAATACGCTCCGATTATTTGGTCGCAAACCATTTTATAATTTGTCTATTTTATCATTTTATCTACACTCATTCATATTGGGTGAATTATACGACATGCGCTGTTAACTTAATTTACAAAACCAAAGATATCGCTTAACCTCAGTTAACGAAACTTGTCTATGTTTTGTATATATAAACTGTGAACAGTGATATTAGTGATTTGTGACAACTATTGTAGTTACTTTGTGTCAAGTGTCTTCGCCAGGTACCTGTGCACATTTAGGCCTACGAACATCGCAATTAGCCTACACTGTCCCACAGATCTACAAGATTTCGACTCAATCAAGGTGTGAACATATGCAGTCACAATTATAAATTAATATAGACAAGAACATAATTAATTGTTTTCATTTCAATATGTTTACTTGCGTAAAGCAAGTTGGTTCCTCAAACGTTTAAGTCTATTCAAATTCAAAAGCTTTAATTACCCAACAATATGTATTGGAAAACAGTTAAAGGGACAGGCATGTAGAGAATCGTTTTTTGATACTAAAAGCTATCTCGTAGATTTTTCTACTCTTCACAACAAGTAAAAAGCAAACATGAATATCAATGTAAAAGGAAATATTTCACGCATCCATGTTGGTTGAACACCACTTCAGAGCGGAGTACAGTTTATACCACCATTGAGTATGTAAAACAATATTTAAAATTCCCAACGCGAGAGATTACAAGTACTAACAGCTTATACCATCACACGTCATCTCTTTCCTATATAACTTCCGTAGTTATGAATAATAGACTCGAGCGAAGAGCTACATTACTCAAGCCGTTATTGCAGCCACTCTTATGGTGAGACCCAAGGTCGGGGGAGTTGCTAATGAGCACCGATCATGTTCCCCAGAACACTTTTTCGGGTGTAATTTAAAACTTTATACTTAAGTGTGTATGTGTATGTGTTCACACTCTAACGGCCGCATTTTACGTCCGTTTTGGTCCAAATTTGGTACACACTTTGGATTTCTAAGTTTGTTAGCAAAAAAAAAAAAAAACATCAACAACCTGAAGTGTGTTTTTTGATCGGAAATTAAGTTTTTTTTAGATCTTTCGTACTATAATAAAACATTTTTGGGTTTTATCTAAACAAATTTATATCGGAGATTGATCTGAACATTTTGTTCTTTTACCTGACTTTATAGCCCGTCTGTTAACCCAAAATCGTAAATACCATAAGAGTACCCGGCATTGTTTACCTAGCGAAGTGCATAGTCCGAGGCCGCAAGGTCGATTTGAAAACTCGCAAAGCTGAATTTTCCGTTGCGAGCTGAACAAAGCAGCGCGTGAGCCGGCACTATATAGGCTAAGGTAAACGAAAATTCTAAAAATATATTTCGTACACGTAGGCAGCTATTCAGCGTACTCGTGAGTAGAAAATTTACTATACAGTCGGTTGAAATCTTAAATCGCATAAACTCTATTTTGGAAATTCGCTCAACTCATTTCAGCGGAACATCTGAGTGATTATTATTTTTTATTAAATCTAACTTTCATAGGATGTGCATTATATACATGTATATAAAACTAATTTTAAAAGCCCTTAAAATTTCCAAATTATTTCGTTACAGTAGTATCAAATAAAACCAAGTTCCTCGTTTGTTTATTCTGGAGCCGGCGTTGACAAGACAACACAAACGGATTCAATCAATGCTGAAGTAATTAATGAAGCTTCTTGGAATAAAAATAGACTTCCCTCCCGCCCTTCCCCGCTTTTCTCGCCTACTGACGAATTCGGTTTAACTTCAAATCGCATTTCACATCTTAAATTCTACTGCTCCATCATCTTTAAGAAAATTGAAAATTTTAGTGTGAAATATAAAAATTTAGTGAAATATTTGCAGTTTATTTAAATTTAATTTGTAATTAGATGATCACGGGTTTTCATAATGATAAATTGCGTCTGGATTTTTTTAACTTCCCGCTAAGAAAATTGAAAATTTTCTAAAATCGGGAAGTTATTGGTTTCACCCCGTTTTTCGAAAATCGAGTATTCATCAGATCTCGACGTTTTGAGGTCCTAGGAATCTTCCCTGACCACTCCCGAGAGGGTGTCACCCAGTCTGTATGTATGTGTGTGTGTGTATGTAAGTATGTGACCCGCTTATAACTTTTGAACGGCTTAACCGATTGGATCCCACCAAACGGCGTTCTAAAGAGTTCCATCAAACTTAGATTTCCTGAAAATTTCAACTAATTCGGACCTGTAGGTTCTGAGAAATTTCGAAAAAACTAAGAAATAAACATTTTTCAAATCAGGTTTTTTTGGAATAACTTTTAAACGGCTTTACCAATCAATTCCAAAATCTAATCAGCTTTTAACCTTAAAAAGCGACGTCGATCGCTACCAGTCCGGTCAAAATCGGTTAATTCGTTCGTGAGATATCGTGAACGAAAAAAATGTTTAAAAATGTTTTTTCTCAATTTCTCCTAAATTTTTCATCAGAAAAATTTTTGTTGTCGATTCTTTCAATGGACTCAAAAAACTGCATCGATTGCCGCAAATCGCATAAAAATCGGTTGATTCATTCACGAGATATCGTGAACGAAATAAAATTAAAAAAAGTGTTTTTCCTCAATTTCTCCGAAACTTTTCATCTGAAAAATTTTTGTTGTTGATTCTTTCAATGGAATTACAAAACTGCATCGTTTGCCGCAAATCGCATTAAAATCGGTTGATTCATTCAAAAGTTATGGCAGTTAAAAATTTCCAAAAATAGTGTTTATCAAACTTTCATCATACTTATGAGCTCGCGGGAAGTTACAGGGATGGCTTTTAGGGTCAACCGTTTTCCAAATTTTTTGTGTGTGATTAACGTCTTGTTGTTTTGCACTTAAGGCTAATGAAGACGGGACCTACGTGGAATCCGAACCACAGCCAATGATGTCTATGTCTGTTAAGAAACCATTTAGAAAATTATTCCAATTGCGTCTGGAAACCAATAGATGCAAAAATATTATATACTTTACAAATTTCTAACTTTTAAACTTGTTCTCTGTTTGAAGTTAGAATTTATTATTACCTATTCGGCCATTTCCCATCATTTGCCCGTTAAAATCAATACACGACGTTTCGGTAGTAATAGCTTTGAGAGTGACGAAACTAAACTTAATGAACAACAGCCCTTAGTTGGCTGCCTTTCCCTCGACACCTGGCAAGTCGTTGTTCTGACCCCGGTCTGTCATCACGTTCTGCCGTCAAGTGTTTGTTTTTTTTGCGTTTTTCTGTGGTTGTCGTATTGTGTCTTTTTGACTTCTCAGTTTCAGCTCTGAGATGTAAGTTAGTAAGTAGATGATTAAGGTTGGTGGGATACTTTAGTTTTACATTGTTTCCTTCAACGTAGGTCTAGATCACTAGGTTTATGACCACATCGTTTTTAGTCATATTAACGGAACGTCGTTTATTGATTTTAACACACAAATGATGGCAAATGTACCAAACAGAGAAAATAGTCCAACTTACGTACAATATACAAAGTGCCTCAAAAGTGAGTGATAGGCATTATATGTTTGTAACTATTGCAGATGACGCAACAAATAATTGGTTTTTGAAGCAATTATAATTTTGGTATCGCCTTAGGCTGAAGACTCTCAGCGAGTCTAATGCAAATCTTTAATAGGAACATCGGTGTTGTACATCAAATTAAAGCTATATTTTAGAAGAACAAAATGCCGCAAATCCGACATCAAAAGGTTCACCTTACAAAAAATGTTGGCCGTTTAAAGTTATAATATTGGGTTTTTGAAAATCTTTAAAAGCAAAAAAAGGGTGAACCTTTTGGTGGTGGATTTGCGGCATTGCGTTATCCTAAGATATACCTTTAATTTGATGTACAACTCGACCTATGCTCATGTTTAAGATTTTCCTCTGACTCCCTGCTAAAGTGATACAACTGTAAAATTACATAACAAATTTGTGTTTTTTTTAGAGAAACGCGTACCAAGTTTTGTTACATAATCTGCAATGGTTACAAAAAAAAAAAATCTGTTCACTCACTTTTGTTATGTGTGTGAGGATATTCTAGTTTAGGATTCTTTAATTTATGTTAGCATATTTTAAGTTAGTTTATACCAGATTATCTTCTTTTAGGCAGGAATAGACGAAGGAAAACAGACAGAAGCATAAACTGAAAACTTTTTTCAGGCACAAAAAAAACGTGACAACATTACAATTTTCTATTCTTCACGAAAAGCAAGAAGCAAACTTGAATGTAAATGGAAATATTGCCCGCAGCCATGTTGGTTAAGCACCACTTCAGAATGAATTTTATAACTTATAACACCATTGAGTATGTAAACATCATTACAATTCCCATCGCAAGAATATACAAGTACTAACAGCTGATACTACCATACATCATCTGTTTTCTATAGTAGAATTGACCTAGTTACAAATAATACACTTTAGAGAAGAACATTATTCAACATACATAAGAACATTATACTTTGCATTATTCAAGACTTAAAGTAGTGGAGTTATTTATTGTCCATAAAGTACAAAAAATAAAAAAATAAGTAGTAGGCTACCCTTGAATAAAGCTTACTAACAAAAATTATAATAAACAACTTTATTGAAGTGAAACAAATTTTCCCGAACCAGAAGAAAAGTGAAAGCTTACCCTTCTTTTATTTCAACCGATAGTTGAAAGAAAATAGTAGGAGAATCGTTTCTACTCTCTCAGTAAAATGTCACGTACGCACTCTACACGCATGCGCAGTGCGTACTGTGTGGTATACGTAGCATTTTCTGGTAGCATGAGTTGGCCTGTTCGAGACAAGAATTGAAACAGATCCCGTTCTCCGACTCCAACCTGCAGTTGAGACTATAACTTCTACTATATCCGTCACTACGTCATACAAATTCTACGAGCATGCGCCGAGTCTACTTTGTTAATAAGTAGCACAGGGAACTGTAGACGTTTGCGTACTAGACTGTAAATTTTCTGTACTTGTAGTGTATATTTTTTAAGTATTAAATCTAATGGATGAAATATGTTTGGATCAATGTTTATTGTTTCAGTTCTTTTTGTTTACTTTGTTCTTCAAAAGAAACTACTTACGCCTAGAAACAACAAACTGTATTTAACTGAGTCTATGCTGTTACTGACTTTCAACATGATAAATGTACTGAGCTTAAATATTTTACTCAAATACTTAAATATAGTATATTTTGGAAAACTAAACAAAAGATCATACATTTTAATCATAGGCCTACTTAAATCAATGATATTAATCCAAAATATTTTAAAATTTACAAAATTTTTCACCATCAATTTATCTATATATATAATAGCCAAATCCACTGACTCACTGATAACGATTTCTCAAAAACTACTGAACGGATTGGAACGAAATTTGATATGTAGCTTCCTCTAGGGCCATAGGTGCTCCCCAAGAACGGTTTTCAAAAAGTTCGAAATTTTAGAAGGGGTTTAGTGATCAAAGTTACTAAATCACGATTTCTCCAAAACCATTGAATGGATTGGAATGAAATTTGGTATGTAGCTTCCCCTAGGACCATAGATACTCGTTAACAAAGGGTTTCAAAAAGTTCAAAATTTTAGGGGTGGTTTAGGGGGGGGGGGCAAAGTTACTAAAAAAACCACCGAACGGATTGGAATGAAATTTGGTATGTAGCTTCCCCTAGGTCCCTAGGTGCTCGCTAAGAAAGGGTTTGAAAAAAAATCGAAATTTTAGGGGAGGTTCGGGGGATCAAAGTTACTAAAAATCCCCATAAGAAATATATAGTGTAATATATTTATTGATATAATATATTTTTTGTTAATATACATTTAACTTTAATTTGTCTACCCGTGCAAAGCCGGAACGGGCCAGCTAGTATTATTTATAAATTAATACAAGTTCAACATTTAATGATAAAATAGCAATAGTTCAGACCAAGCGTATAAGATAACTAGTGATAGTTTAAAATATAGTTTTATGTTTATAGGCCTACAAATAAAAATATGGCAAATATGCGTAAATTCAACTGTTTCTATAACCTAAGAAGTTTCACTTCCAACGTGCGAGAGTGTCTCGCACTTTTCATTCACTCAAATGATAATTTTATTGGATGTGCGTTGAAAACATCATTCTATATTATTTTCATACATCTATATAAAACTAATTTTCAAATACCTTGATATTTCAAAATAATTTCGTTACAATAATATAAAATAAAACCAAGTTCCTCGTTTATTAAGACTGGATTCGGCATTGACAAGACAACACAGACGGATTCAATCAATGCTAAATTAATAAAGCTTCCTTGGGTAAAAACAAAATATCCTTTCACCCCCCCCCCATTCTGCTTAGTTCGTCTACTAATGACATCGCTTTAACTTCAAATCTAAGATAATATTTTGCCCCAGTTCGTTCTTTGTTCTTGAAAATGAAAGAGTTTTTATACTGCCGATAAAGAAATCTAGAGAAAATCGTTACTTTTTACTAACTAAGAACTTGGACTGAAATAATCGTCTAATATTTAAACAACCCCATCTCTAAAACAAACAAATACAATGCAATTATTTTACAGAAGTAAAGGTTGGAAAAACGCGTACTGCATTTTGTGCAAAATTATAACTAATTTTATTTTAAAAATAGAGTATATTAATACTATATAGTACATTTTACTTAGATCATAAATAAATTTTCTAATTTAAAGGTAAATATCGGAAAATGGTACTGAACATATGCTCTAGTGAAATTTGCATTATCAACTGACGATAATTTTATTTGCTAAATACAATAAGTAATCCCTTGATATTGCATTTATGAAGCTGCATTACAAAAGCTACAATGAACGCAACACATGAGGTTTAACCAATATTAACACAAAATGTCGTTTATATTACAATGTGCAACATTGTGTTTTAAAACATAATGTAAGCCTTTTGAATTATTTGACATTGTTTGTATTGTTTTGTTTGTATTGTATTGCTTTTTAGAACAACTAATATTGTAAATTTAAATTATTTGAAAACAAGGCAGTAAAGTGCGAGTAGAACACAAATTATTCCATAGGGTTTAATTTGCTTGAAAAAGTAATACATTTTCCCTATTTTAAGTTTGTTATAAAATATATGCGTAATACCAACGAATAACTAATGTTTGGTCAAATAGGTATCGCAAATAAAATGATCCGTCCTGTACATAAAACAAGTTTTTTTTAACAACACTATATAAACACTCCATAGTTCATATATGCTCACTCTCCACTTTAGTATAGTACCTATTTTATTGGAATCTAACAGATGGTTATTTAGGAGTTAAATGACAAACATGACTTGGAAATTTCAGAATAATTGCTTCGCTCCCATTATGTACTGATAAAATGTAGGCTTTTGCTTGGCTTTATATAATGTGCAGTTACAGTAAATTCGACAAAATTATGGTTGCGAATAAAATTTCTGTTTAGATTTCTAAAAATGCTGACAGGCATGTTCAGAAATTATTCATTACTTTAACAATAATATTATTTTTGTTCTTCAATAATGTATTATTTATCAAATTAATTACACAATTGTGATATTCTGGAAACCCTTTGGAAGGGTTATCTATTTTGTAAACCATAGATTAAAAAAGAATGCAGGTGACCATTTTTTATGATCGTAATCTTTAATAGTAAAAGACGTACCGTAAGAGTGATTTGTCGTTTGTACTTTATTTTTCGTTTTTTCTTATACTTTAAATTGATGGGACACTTTACAAAAATCATTTTAATTAAATTTCGAGTTTCGTGTTTTATAAATTAACGAGATTTTAAAAGACCATAATTTATAATTTTGTTACCCAATCAACTCCAATAAAAGCGAATGTACGTCCGTGAGTTACAATATAATATAACAGATGATTTCACCCATTATCTGTAACACTTAAAAAAAATTTAGCGTAGATTACACTTTGGGGATTATGTTTACTACGTCAATCTATAATATAATGTCTGGTGAAGTTGATTTTTTTAAATACGACTCATTGAACTAATGTAGGCTACAATACGTTTGCTTCCAGGTTATTAGCCCAGTCGGTATAGGTTAAAACTACCAGTAATTTGCAATACGTCAGATTTTTTTTATAAGTACCGTAAAGTATGTAGATTAACATAAAAAAAGTTTACCAGTCTACGATTTTCTGAAATTATTTTTTCGATTATCCTTAATATTTTGAGCTATGATGAAGATAGAGAAAAATAAAAATACCACCGTGTAGGGGAGGTATTTTTCAATAAAAAAGGTCATATGTATTTATTTCCTCCGAGCAATGGTTTGTCTGGAAAAAATTCGTTAATACAGGTATGTATTTTGCAGCAGGGGAAATCACTAAAAGGGGACATCTTATTCATGTATGAAGCGTTGGCTCATTTTAAATTGACCGAATTTTAATATATCGAATTGAAACTTGACGTAGGAATTAAAATATATATTTTAAACATTTATGCTGAGTCTCAGCTTGTTATATTTTGAAAATGACCCGATCTAGGAGTCGATTTCGATTATCGATTTTAGGAGTACCGTACCCACCAATTCATTTTAAACAGCTCCAGTTTAGAAACTTTTTAAAATATCAACCTAAAAGTTTTTTTGCAAGTTAAATATATAGATTGAAACAAGATCAAGGAGTATAAACCTTTTTTATTATTTACTTTTCAAAGCACAAGTAACTTAAAAAGGTATAAATTTAGACCTTTTTAGATTTTTCATCAAAACGCTTGAGTTAATCGGCTGCAGATTAGCCAATTTTTAAATATAGTTTTAAAAATAAGTATAGCAAAAAACAATTGTGTTTTTAACTTATGTACCAATTTTTAAATCGATATGTTCAAAAATGTCGAAATTGGAGTCGTTGAATCCAAAAGTGTTATAGTTAAAACGAGATAGGTAAAACAGAAGACTATTTTCAAGCGCCAAATTTTTTCCAGACAAACCATTGCTCGGAGGAAAGAAGTTTATGTGACCTTTTTTGTTGAAAAATACTTTCCCTACACGGTGGTATTTTTTATTTTTCTCTATCTTGATCCCAACTCGAAATATTAAGGATAATCGAAAAAAAAATGATAATCGATTTTTTTTTCGACTTTGGGAAATCGATAGACTGGTAAACTTTTTTTTATGTTAATCTACATACTTCAATGTACTTATAAAAAAAATCAGCCGTATTTTAAATTACTGGAACTTTGGGTCTAAAACTACCTCTACCGACTGGCCTATATACAATGAATATAAATACGACCTTTTATCATCAATATATTCGTTTATTAAAATATAAAATACTTATTCGTTTAGCTTCGGAAATATTCGTACATCTTAGTATAACATATAACCATATTTGATTTTATAGAAGTATAAATGAATAAATTAATAATCGAATATGTTATATGAAGATGTACGAATGTTTCTGAAGCTAAAGGCATGGCTATTCTTCTTTAAATTGCTTTTTTATAATGGACATAAACATGGAAATCCTGCGTTTCTGCCATAAGCGACACAAATTCAACACTTTAGTGGCCTCCAGATTAATAAAAGCCGCAGGAAGGAAACCTATTGAATGACCAAACTCACTTTCAAGCTAACTTAATCTTTGATCTGGTAGATAAGATATCCCTACATTTCCTACCCTCAGCCACCAACATAATGTAAACTTCTAAAGCTGAATTGAGTTTTACTAAATCAGGACAAATATGCAGCTATTTTCACCATAATAATTTTATCATACAGAGTGAGATAAACAAAGAGTAGTATATTTATAAAGTTAGGATGTTCAGTCTAAAATATTTCTCCCCAGAGTTCACCCTTGGGAGTCTTTTGTCACGATATAGAGACGTTTGTTTCAGCTGTCAATGCAAACCATTTTCCGTCGAAATTCTCACTATCAGCGTTCTATGTTCAATGTTACATGGTTTATTTCCTTTATCATAGAAACCGGATCATATTTATTGTAAGTATTTCTGAATTATTACCGAGAAGTTATTTATTGCATGATGTTTTCAAGAAATAAAGTAGTTTATTCGTGTTCGGAAACCGACTGTTGTTTTTCAATTATTTCCTTGGTAAGAATTCCTTGGTCAGGAAAAATATATTACGTTTGAAATTCAGTGTAATTACTCCAACTTGTGACTTATTTGTAACACAATGGTATATGTTTTGAAACTTATGTTACATCTTCAGATTAAGCTCGCTAGTTAGAAGAACGGTAGGAAGAAAGGAGCTGTAGCAAAATATTATCTGAAGCAACGTCATCAGTTGTCGAGCTTAGTATAGGAGAGGGTAAAGGGCAATCATGTTTTTACTTCGGAAAGCCTGATTAATTACTTTAGCATTGATTTAATCCATTTGTTTTTATTGCCTTGTCGACGCCTACACTGACATAAAACACGAGGGAATTGTTTATATTTGATGGCCTAGTACTGAAACCTGAAGTTTAAAATAAAGTTGTTTACAGTAGTTACTTTTCAATAATAATCTATATATAATTTGTACAGCATCACTGTTTATTTTTAAACGCACTTTATTTATTATATTAATACCTCGTATGAGATATTGATTGCCACTACTCTTTGCATAGAATGAAATTTTCTCTCTTTCCCGACCAATAATTCGTTGCATATAAGTTCGACCCACCTAAAAAATGTTCAAACAATGACTTGTTTACCAAAATATCAGACTGTAGCCATGTTGTTTACAACCATTATATGATTCTTCTATTTGTCTCCTGTAGTGTAGAAGTAAGCTCATCGAGTGTGCCTAGTTGTAATAGAGTCGTTATTTCCAAGTGTCATGGTCATCAACTCTTTCCTTCTTTAGATGTACTTGGAAAGCTTCACTCCCACTTTCCCAGCTCTTTCTTACTGCAAAAGTTTTGCCTTGAAATTCTAAATACTAGATTTTGTTCTTTGTTGGAGTTCATTATTCCTCACTGCCTCCCTCATGGATCATCTTTAAGAATATTGCACTTTATTGTAAAGCTGTATGAAATGTACGCCATTTTATGTTATGTTCATGCATAAATTACGATCAGAAATCATAATAATGGGAAACATAACTCATAAACGTGGCTACAGTTTATACTATAATAAGTGGTTTAAATCATTCAGAAAGTATTTGCGTTTTAAAGCAGGTGAAATAAATGTTTGCATTAGAAATAGGCATACGTATTTATATAGTATCGATTTTTGTTAATATTGGGGGAAAAACGTGGTACGAACTAAAAACATTATCACTATACTCCAAGTGATAAACAGCTGCATGACCTGTTCAACATAAAAACTGTCGAAGTCAATACAGTTCATTCCGTAGGCACCCGACTTCCATTCAGTCAGAGTTAAGTGTGTTATTAACACATTATTTTCGGGGTAAAAAGTAACTTTAATTTTGTATTTTGCAAACCTATTTTTTAGCATTCACGGTATTAAGCGACAATACCGTAAATATTAAGCGAATATTAAATCTAAGCGAACAATATTAGAATATTCGATGGGAACGAATTTTCAATTTAATTCTTTTTCTTTTAATGCATCGTAACAATACATCAAACAAAATAAGTCACATGACAGATCAGTAGCAGGTAATATTATTATTATATTATCCTAAATCTATTTCTATTCCAAGGGACTTGAAAACTAAGAATCATGAAACTTTTTCAGGATGTTTGTTAATGTAAACTACTTTTTTTTTAAATATTACGAAGCAATATTGAGACTGTACAACTCAAAATGATAAAATGGTAAAGATCATTTTATTTTCGATGTAATTTTGTTTAATGACTCTCGTATTTTTTTCATATCCCAAACCGTTAACGTTATCGTCATCGACGTAAGTTCGGGTATTTTCTATCACAAGGAATTGAATTAAATAACAAATAATAATGGATAATTATATTTTATGACCAACAGCATGTTTTGAAGGGAAAGCTTTTAAGTGTAAACACATTAAGTATATTAACAAACTCAGTATGAGTTAGAGGAATTGTGCACCCAGTAGGATAAACTTTTGGATAGTGTAAAACACAATTTTAAATTATGCATTGAAGTATTTTTTAAGAGAAAATCACTTTTACTGCAATCATGTAATGTTTGTAAATACTTGTACAATCAGTATTTTACTACAGGGAACCCCTGAAGTAGGGAAATTACGTACGAAAACAACTGTTCAATTGGTAATACGACTAGTAAAATGTCTGTCTAAAAATGCATTTGAGTATTTTCATGCAGTTTAATGCCAAATTTAAAATTTCTAGTAGTACTAAATTAAAAACTGTTAAAATAATTTAAGCTCCATCAGTAGGTCAATAGGCAAAAGTAAAATTATTGCAATAATTCTCATTTTGTTATTTGAATTATACATACACATTTATTCCTCTTGGTTTATAAGTTGATTGTAAAGCATATTAAACTGATTATAATTAATTAAAGTAATAGCTATGATAATGAATGTAAAAAACATGTGTTGCTAAGCTTTTGATCCGAACAGCTGTTTTATCCGAATTTTCAAAATGTTTGCACTTTAAAAAAAAATTAGCAAAATCCTATCTTAGTGTGCGTGACCCCATAAGAATAGACCTTTAATTTTTCGTATGTGTATTTTAAGCGGTTTTTACTACACGCTAGTTCTATGTCCGTCATTCAGTCAGGACAATAACTCTTATATATAGATTTAATTTTATGTAAATAAATGTCTGAATCCAGCAGCTCAGATTTTTTTTAAAATGACGTTTGGAATAAATGCGTATGACTTACGGCTTGGCAATGACATTGATTTAAATTGTTGGAGGGATGAACATCACTTTAAGTCCTAAGGGCTTTCTAACAATGCACTCTCCCAACACTAAGAAAATATAAACTTGCCGGATGTGAATCGATAAGTATATAAATGTCTTTCTAAAAATGCATTTGAGTATTTGCATGCAGTTTAATGCCAATTTTAAAATTTCAAGTAGTACTAAATTAAAAACTGTTAAAATAATTTAAGCTCCATCAGTAGGTCAATAGGCAAAAGTAAAATTATTGCAATCATTTTCATTTTGTTATTTGAATTATATACAAAGATTTGTTTCAATTCACATTTTTTTTAAACAAAATTAAGTTTATCTTTCAATTAGATTTGTACTTAATGACTTGATTATATCATTACAATAGTATGGTTAGAAGGAACACTGCATCGTTTCCTACATCTTTTATGTTAAATAGTGAGGTGAATTAATTGTTACCTAGTAAATAATATTGCTAAAATAAAAGCATCGCTATTGTATGCAATTCAGAAGAACGTTTCTTAGTTTCTCCTTAAAGGCACAAATAATTTGATAACGCAGCTCAACCTGCGTAAGATGAGCGAATTTCCAAAATTAAATTTATATTTATAAGGGTTTCAACCAACTATTTGCGAATTAGTCTACTGAATAAAAACACAATAACTCGCAGCAGAAAAACTCCCTTTGAGAGCCTCGGATTATGGACTGCACTTTGCGAGTTTGCACCTCAATCTTACGGCCTAAAATTGTCTAAATTCACTTCGGTCTCAGTGGACAAACTCGGGTAAAATCCCCAAAGTTTATTTTAATCGGGTACACTTATGGTATTTCACGTTTTGATAGATTGTTGGGTAACCAAACATTCTAAAATCTAGTGTTAAAAAAATTTGTGCACAATAATCTTGTGTATTTATTTTTGCAGATAAACCCAAAACAAGTTTAATTCTAGTAAGATAAATCTAAAAAATATTACTTCCGGTCAAAATAAGTGCTTCCGGCAGTTGGATTTTTTGGCTAACAAACTCGTCCGAGCGACGTAGAAAACCAAAGTATGAATCAAATTTGGACCAAATCGGACGTAAAATGAGGCTGAACACATATATATAATGTTTAACGATACTCCAAAACGTGTCTGGGGACCATGATCGGTGCTCATTGACTACTGCCGACCTTAGGTCTCACCATAAGGGCCATTGCAATAGCTTGTCTTTCCTTTGGAAATTCGTTAATAATGTTGTTCCGTACATATAAATAATGTGTGTGACTGTGAAAATGTATATTTAAAAAACGAAACAGTTTGAAAGATCTAGATTTCTGTGAAATCTTTTGGGCTCGAACAAAAAATAATCTTTCGAAACAGACTCTGTATTGGGTTAAACCCGATATGCCCTAAAACTACCTGGTTCTAAACGTTATATTCTCCATCTGCCTTTATATGGAATGAGAGGTGGATACTTAACAAGTGTTGTTAATGGCTAATGGAACTGTGGTCGATTAAAATAAAAGCGTAACTCTAGCAACTCGAACTTCAGGACCACAATATTTAATAAAAATTTGAAACTCATCAAATTCTTTTGTGTTAATTAATGATATTGTTAAATACAAGTAACGAGTATTAACTGTTTAGGATTGTGACGACAAGAAATGCATGTAATCACGTAAAAAAGAGATATACACAGAGTATCGCGTAAGTAAAGTGCCAAACTTAAGGAAATGATCCTATGTGTCCTATAAAGAGAAAACCAATGATCATTTTTTCCCAAAAACGGTTCTTTCTGCCATTTTATTTCTTTTACAAAATAATTCAAACTAGAGAACGGTTTGACCGATAGAGTTCAAACTTGGTATGCAATTTAAGCTAAAACTGATCTATTTTAAGAAAAATGATCGATTGTATCCAATCATACGATTTAAAATTATGTTTTTTTTAACTTTCAAACCTCATTTAAAAAAAAAACGTGCATTTTAAACAAAAATGACAAGATACCTTTTTTTTAGCCCTTTTATTCCATATGGGATGGTGTAACTGTCAAAACAATCGGACGAAGGGTAATAGTTAGGTTATGTCTAATAACAGCATTTATTATGTACCCACCATATTGTTGTGTTTACTGTGTTGGTATAGGATGCCAGGTTGAACAAACCATTATTACACTTAACTATTATCCTTCATCCGATTGTTTTGACAGTTACACATTCCGATAACGAATTCATAGGGCTATAAAAAACGGTGTCTTGACATTTTGTTGTTAAAATATGTTGTTTTGATTAATTCAGGTTAACAATTTTCAAAAAACCGTCATTTTAAAACGCATCATTGGATACATGCGCTTATTTTTCTTAAACTAGTAATTGGCAGGTAAAACTTCGTGACATAGATATAATTTATTTTATTATATCTGGAAAACGAAGTGGTTTTGAAAATAATTCACTTTTTGTTTTATTTTTATTTTGACACATACAACTAGTTCCCGAAGTTTAACACTTTACTTACTGGTCACCCTTTTAACCGCCTATCACCACTATAGTCCGGTAAAACATTTCATCAACATTTTTTTACTTTCATTCCAAATAACTACTATATTATATATTTTGCCCACTCCTTTTTCGCAGTAATTTCGGATAACTAAATTGAGCTTGTTTGAGTTTCAGAAAATGTTTTTTTTTCCTTTCCTCCTATAATCCTGCTGTTACATTAATCTACTTTAAGACAGGGCTAACCTAAATTAGCGGGGGGGGGGATGTGGAGTTTGATATATATGTTATTTTCTAATATACATCTGCAAATAACAGATATATATCGAGTATTCCATTCGAGTACCCACTCAAAAAATCACGTAACAGGCCAATATAAGTTTCCAATTCAAAATATTGTTTATTTAATAGTTTAACTACAAACCTTCTCATCCAATTGAAATGAAACATTCAATGATGTGGTAAACATTGTTTTGCAAATTTTAGCTATGGAATTAGTATAAATTTAACCAAAGAAAGAAAAAAAAGATAGTAAAAATTGTGACTCAATGTAGTTTATACACTACAAATTTAGAGTTAAATAAAGTTTTTAGAAATACAGTATCAAAAAACACAATTTTTTAGATTGAAGTTTTATTTGTTCGTTTTTAATCCAAGTTATTGTTTAATTTCAAGCGTGCATTATTTCAAAAATATCTTGGAAAGAATAGTCTGAAATAGTTTAGGTAATGGTTCATCTGCATACTTTCTTTTATACGTTTATCGATGTTATTAATTTATTATAGACTTAAATTCGTAGACATTTGTTTAAGAGTTGTAATTCACGTTTGAAATTAGGAAAAAGTTGATTTTGAGATTAAACGTGATAATTTCATTTTCGTTTTCGAAAACGATGCACCACTGCAGTAAGAACATTGAAATAAGAGATACACGATTTTCCCGGAAAACCAGGAATAAAGCACTAGCCCTACCAAATATTGTTGGTTAATTTGTTGGCATTTATTCAACACACCTAACAACTAATTGAGTTGGGGTCGTAGTTATACGTGATGGAAGCTAACAACGTAATTCGTTATCGTTAATGGAGATGTTTTTACAACCACAAATCCTATTTAAACCGTTTACGACCTCTGTTGCTTGTAAATTCTAGTGGTTTATTGTATTACACCAAATCCTTTCGTTATGCCGTAATATCAATATTTCAATACAATGATACAAATAATAAACAAATGTATATTTTTTTATTGGATGACCTGTTCACTTAAGGGTCGGTTCTAGTAAAACAGAAAGCAACCTGCGACTCCTTATAGCGGCGGTAGGTTACAAGGACATTGAGCCTTATGAATAAAAAGAAGCAAAACCTTTTATTTGCAGTTTTTAAAGCAACTCCTTCTACTCGTATGATTAAAAATATAAACCAATACCTTTTACTTCGAGGTAAGAGCAAATCCTTGTTTGGTTGATCCATTTACTTCAAAAGTAGCAAATGCATATGAATAAAACTTATCTGCTACTTCAAATGTAAAGCAAATCCTTCAGAACTGATGCATCTAGTCAGTCGCCGAATTTTCAGTGAAGTAAAAGGTTGTATTTGTTTGTTTTTGCCATCATGGCAGATTTAATTCAAGTGCGATGTGTTAAACATTACAAACCTCGTTCTTCTCCATTAACAGGAGATTTCAAGAGCTTGTATAGGTTTGAAGAAGAAAATGTGGTTAACGGGCAGGTTTCTAGGAAGTAGTGATGAAACTCGAGGTGGTGCTCTCTCTCCATCACAAAGAATGAAAATATGTTTGCGTTACTTAGATGATCCGGGATACCAAAAAGGTGTCGGTAAGGAGTTAGGCGTGGAACAGTCCAGTGTCAAAAACTGTGAAACATGTTATTAATAGCATAAATGAACAAGCAAACGACTGGATAACATTTCCTACTTCACCTTATGCAATACTAAACGCAAAATTGTTATGGCAAAGTAAGTACCAGTTTCCTACTGCTATCTGTGTAATTGATTGTAAGCACATTGGCATTAAAAACCCTACAATCCTTGGAGATGAATATATTAACCGTAAAAGTAAACCTACATTAAAGGTACAAATGACATGTGATGCCCGGGAAATGTTTACAAGTGTGGATGTAAGTTGGCCTGGGTCCGTTTACGACGCTAGGATTTGAAAGAATTCTGCAATCAGGCAAAGTTTATTTTCAACTGAAAATGCTGTTCTTCTTGTTGGATATGGTATAGAACCATGGGTCATGACACCATACGAAAATCCTAACCACCACAGTGAAAAAAAACAATCTGTTTAAAAAAGAAAGAGTAGTTATAGAGCGATGTTTTGGCCAGCTTAAAATGAGATTGTGTCGTGCCAAGCTTGAAAACATTCCAAAAATAGTTCTCATAAGCTCCATAAGCTTCTCATGGAGCCTTATGTAAAAATTGAAAAACTTTAAAAAGATTTAACCGATTTTAATAAAATTTGAACCACACAAAGAAAACATATCTTTAATAATAATATTAAAAAATCAGGTTGTTTCAACAAATTTTAATACCTATACTGATTAGGCCTATAAAAATTACTTTCCGATATCTTTATTCGGTGAAAAATTGTTTGTTCATGTCGTCAGTAAAAATGTACTAACTTTAAAAATATTTAACCGATTTTAATAAAATTCGAACCACATATAGAAAACATGTCTATAATAATAATTTTAAAAAATCAGGTTGTCACAACACATTTTAATACCTTTACTGATTAGGCCTGTAAAAATAAAATTACTATTTTAAATTCGACAAATGGTGAACAATGTTTTTTTAAATTTTGTATTATTTGACATTTATTTTAATTATGTATTTGGTTATTAATATAATAAGTTATAGAGGATTTTATTGTGAATCCAAATATTTTTTAATATTTAAAATCGAATATATACATCAAAAGATATATAAATTTTATAAAAATGTATTGTAAAATTTTGTTTACAATGTATAACTTATAAGTTCTGTTAATATAGGACTGCAATCAATAATAAACTGCTGGTTTTCATTTTTCTTTTACATGTCAATTGTTTCATCCATTTACTTCCAGATTGAAGGATTTGCTCACAAGTAAAAGATAAGCATTATTCATGTGTAAGGAAGGAAATGCTTTTACTCCTAGCTTTTGGTTGAAACAAAACCTTTTACTTCTAACTTTTACTTTAAAGCATTAGCTTCACTTTTATTCATAAGGCTCATTACCTCAGCCTAAATCCATTTAAAACCCGCAATTATTCAAATAGCGTTTAAAAAAAATACCAAACTCTTAGGGACGAAATTCTTCATGCGAATGGCTTGGTAATTTTCGCTACAATTAATAGTGACAACGTAAAAAAATATTCAAAATCAATGTTTTAAATTGTTAATAAATATTAAACAAAATATTTTTCGTAGTTTTGAAAAAGCCATTTGCATGCATATTGGCCATAGCTTTAAAATTACATATCGTTCGTAACTATCCGATCAAAAGTAAAGGAAAAATGGATTTTAATTTAACGTCGGTGTTCTGGAGTATCAGCCAACATGGCCGACAGCTAGATACTCATTTTAGGGAAAAATGTCGGTTTCTATTCGCACGACCTCAAAATAATGAGGGGACGGATACGTTTAAATGCTTAAAGTTAAGTTAAACGTTAAAAGAGTTTTAATTATACAGTTTTTTTGAATAGTTAATAAAACTTTAGCTTTAAGAAAATGTTGTGTCTTACGGGAATAAAGTGTCTTAGTCGCCCCCTCAATAAAATTACCACCTTCGCTCCGCTCGTGCGGTAACATTTCCTTTAGGAGCGACAAAGACTTAAGACACAAACAACTATTAAAGATAAGGTGAAATTGACAAAAAGGTATTTATAAGTAAACAATTTTAATTTGTGTAAGAACGGTATAAAGTACCTTCCACCTCTTAAGCTAACATTATAAGTACCAGGGCAAACCTTCCAACAATGAAACGAAAAAAATGTATTTGGCAAGGTTCTTGTAATTGATCAGGCTTGTTTTACAAATGAAAGAAATGTTACTATTGTTATATACTGGGTGTTTGAAAAGTCAGTGAACGGTATTATATTTTGTGTAACCATTGCACACTAAGCAACAAAACTGGGTACATAGTTTCTCTACCAAAAAAAAAGTAATTTTTGAAGCAATTATATTTAGTTCATTGCCTTATTGGGACGGTCCGCAGGGAGTCTGAGGAAAATCTTAAATAGAAGCATAGGTCGAGTTGTACAACAAATTAAAGGTCTAGAAACATAATGCCGCAAATCAGTCACGAAAAGTTTGATGCTACACAAAATGTCGGCCGTTTACAGTTGAAATATTTTCCATTTTGAAAATGGCTTAATTTTACTTATTAGCACTACGTTTAAAAGTCCGACAATACACACTAGCAGTAGGACCAATTTTTGGGGATAGTGAGTATCACCTTCAGTGGGAACGGTTTACGAGGAAGAAGAGGAACAATTTTTATTTCAAGTTATAAATATTTACTACTTGTTAAAAAAATTACAATCCTATACTCTAATACGAGCAATGTCTGTTTGTTTGTTTGTGTGTTTGTACGAGCAATCTCGAGATCCAGCGGAAGGATTTTGCTGAAACTTTGGGATTAGAGGCTTTTGGGACTAAAAAATCGATTGGTGAAAACCATTACCTCAGGAAAACTCGTATTTTTCTGAAAAACTCATTTGAAAATTGAAAATTTTTAACATTGGGGTTATGTAATTTAAAATCAATAGGATACATATGACAAACATCAGCTGTTTCCTATAATATTTCCATCAGCTGTCTCCTATAAATTTTTTTTTTTTTTTTTTCTTAAAGGTTAGAATTGTTTTAAGCATGAAATCAGCTGACCCGTGCTAATATTTCGCGAGTTATGAGTAGGCCTACAAAACAGTACTTACCTGATTTGTATTTACATACATTTTCCTATAAAAAAAAACACAATTAACAAAAATACCGAGTAATGCTCGGTCGCCCAGGTACTTACCAATAAACTTTCAAAAAAACTTTCCTTTTTACAATAAAATGTTAATTTTCTTCTGCAGTTTGGCAGTGAGCTAGGAGGGTGTAGTAGCCATTCTTAACACTCTGTAGCATCTCAACAGGTATTTCTAGTGTGGATTGTCAAAGTTCTTCTTTTAAAGCTAATGCCAATAATTTATATTAAGCTATCTCCAAAATGCCCAATATTGCTACTTTAAACGGCAGCAATTTTCTGTAGGAAGAACCTTTTGGTGTCGGATTTGCAGTATTGAGTTCTCCTAAGATACACCTTTACTTTGATGCACAACTCGACCTATGCTCCTATTTATGATTTTCCTCCGACTCCGTGCGGGCATTATTACTCAGTAAGGTAATGCACAAATTATAATTGCTTCAAAAAATTGCTTTTTGGTAGAGAAACGATCTACCAAGTTTGTTTGCGTAATCTGCAATGGTTACAAAAATATAACACCGTTCACAGACTTTTGAGACACCATGTATATAAACATCATAGAAAGGCTGTAAAACATATCTTATCACAACTGCAGTGGTTTTGTGCTGATATCTGAATAAGAGATACATTTTTATATAGTCGTTTTACTTTCTCACTATACTATAGTATAGAGAAAGTATAGTGATCGCAAAAAAAAATCGATGTTGAGATTTTTGTGGAAATATCCGTTTTGGGACCCCCTGAGTCCAAAAAAGTGGTTTTTACAAAATGTCTGTCTGTATGTCTGTATGTATGTATGTCTGTATGTATGTCTGTATGTAGACAAAGCTAGAGAGAAAACTATTCGATCGAGTTCAACCAAATTTGCACCAGACATGTCCAGTACGCCTGTATAGATGCACGAAAAAGGGTGTTGAACAATTTTGAAAAACAACCCCCTTTTTGGTCAAAAAACCCCCAAAAAATCAGTTATTATTTTTTTATAAAAAAACGGCTCTAACGATTTTGATAAAATTTGGCTTATTTGTAGCCTTTAATGTGCCCTACCATATACAAAAACCCGCATCTTTCTAAAAATTCTCGTTTAGTTAATAATAATAATAATAATAACTGATTTTTGGGGGTTTTTTGGCCATAAAGGGGGTTGTTTTTCAAAGCTTTTCAAAACCTTTTTACTTGCATCTATAAAGACCTAATTGACGTGTTTGGTGCAAATTTGTTCGAAATCGATCTAATACTTTTCTCTCTAGCTAATAATAATAATATTTATTAGTTAATCGCCTACTTTAATAAAAGTATACAAAGCTAGAGAGAAAACTATTGGTTCGATTTCAACCAAATTTGCACCAGACATGTCCAGTATGCCTGTATAGATGCACGAAAAAGGGTTTTGAACAATTTTGACAAACAACCCCCTTTTTGGCCAAAAAACCCCAAAAAATCAGTTATTATTTTTTATTAAAAAACGGCTCTAACGATTTTGATAAAATTTGGCTTATTTGTAGCCTTTAATGTGCCCTACCATATACAGAAACCCGCATCTTTCTAAAAATTCTCGTTTAGCTAATAATAATAATAACTGTTTTTGGGGGATTTTTGGCCATAAAGCGGGTTGTTAAAAAAAAATTTCAAAACCATTTTACGTGCATCTATGAAGACCTAATTGACGTGTTTGGTGCAAATTTTTTCGAAATCGATCGAATAGTTTTCTCTCTAGATAATAATAATAATATTTATTAGTTAATCTCCAACTTTAATAAAAAAAAACTCTCCTACCACACCCTACAAGTCACAGTGAATCTGTTTAGTAATTTTAATGTATTTGTGAGAAAGTATGTGCCAGTTCCTGGTACCGTTTATTTTATAAACAACAGACACAAAACCAAACAAAAGGGATATGACCAAAATGTCCCGAGTGATATGATTTGTACTAAAAGAAATTTGTGTCAGTGCAAATCAATTTATATTGAAATTGTTATAAGAGCCTTATTTGTATGAGTTTATGTTTGTTAAATTTATTATCAACATTGGGAAACATATAATTATTTTTATATTATTTTCGAGAATAGGATTTCGAGTTATTTCTCTTGTAATTGAAGTTATACTTCTTTGCGCCCGTTAGACACTTTGGGATGGGATGTT